>JAUZNK010023078.1:0-20310 GCA_035046665.1 Euphysa ruthae | reverse complement strand
ATATACATATATATTTCCTTACTTTTTTGATTTTTTGTTCATTAAATTTCTGAGTTTTTGTGGACACAAACTTTAACAGTGTTTTCAGAATTTTGCATATATATATATCTATATGTATATTTGCAAAATTCTGAAAACACTGTTAAAATTAGTGTCCACAAAAACTCAGAAATTTATGGAACAAAAATGTAAGGAAATAACTAATCAAAGTACTGCATTATATTATAGACGATAATTTGTGGTATATGTGAGTTAGCCAACTGAGGTTTTCTGAGATTCAACTACTCCAAGCCTTTTCTTAGTTCATCTAATCAATCAACTATTTTCTTTAATATTTACTTCAGGCAGAAACAGCAAGCAGTCGATAATAAATGTTTAAGAGATGTTACAAAGTTTAGTTCCAGTCCGTTTCTCAAACCGCACAGTAAATATCAAAATGATACACCAATATAAAATGGCAATAAGTATGGATGCATGTTTTATCGATGACATCCCAATATCTAGTACCAATTAGCATGTTACTATTGTTGGCACAACAGTAATAATAAAAAGAGTGAATAAACATAATCAAATATAATGAGATTGACTATTAAAACATGCTTTACAAAAAACTTAACAAAAATTAAAACAATAGGCTCCTTTTCGAACTATCACCCCGGGATCCAAACATATAATTTTCTTTCAGATTCAATTTTTTTTAAATCTACACATGAAGTAAAATAAAATTTTTTTCGCATTTAATAAAGAGAAAAATCAAATAGGAAACTTATTTCGTCTGCAATAGATATGTTGTCTACTAACTAACAAGAACTTCGACTTACACTTTCAAGCAACTATTGAATGTTCACTTTTGATAAATTTATTCTTATCTTATAATTCACTCGCACCACAAGTGATCTGAAAACCTTTACAGTCCTGGATGAGATCATAATAAAGTTTGAAATTACATGTAGAAAGATAAAAAATAAAATCCTGGTTTACATTTATAACCTCTTCGCATGCCCTGTCTATTAATAAGAGTACATTTCAAATTACAATACAAGAATGTTAAAAGTGATACCTAATTTGATATCGTTTTCCATGCCTTTTAAATAGTGCATTATTAAATCTTGCATGTAATGGGTTAAATGCAACATGTATCAGTGCTTGGCTGTGACATGAAAATCTTTCAAAGAATTTCGAAAACGTTTCCAGCATAAAGACAAATGAAAATGTATCTTAGACATGTTAACTTTGAGTTACTTTTACGTTCATTAGCACAAAAAACTTGTCTTCATCAATATTATTAGGATTTTTTTATTTCAGCAATACTTTTATTGTTGAGCCCTGGAGATGTAATAGTCAATAATGATCAAATGTTACTTTCAGCCTAAAACGGAACGCCACAGCAGAAAATTTTGCAGCAAAATCCCTTTCCTGGTTTAGAGTGTGAAAATCACATAAAATATTTCTTTCCCTAAAAGTTAACTACAATGCCCAGCAGAAAGAGTAACAATATTGTGACGAGTTTGTGCTCTCAAAAAGAACAGCATTTTGGCAGCAATAATATGAATCAAAACCATTATCAGTAAATCTTTGAAATATTACTAAAATTCAGATATCTTTGGAAAACTGCCACTACCTAACACAACACGTGAATATCAAACCTATGGCATGTTTTTTGATGTCTGCCTCAAACTTTAGTCCATGACTATTACTGTTTTTGATATTGACATTACTACCACAAAGAAAAAAGTTGACGCTAAATATTCAACACGAGTTGGTTGGTAAACAATTTGAACAATGAAGTACTCAAAATTTGAACAATTTGAACAATGAAGTACTTTTGAGGTGCTCAAAAGTTAATACAAATTTTAATGATGTCAGTATCATTTTTCACATTGCATCTCGTTATAAATTTTGATTAAACACATTTCTAAAAAATTACAACTGATTATTGGATGTCATATATTTAAATGGATATAAAGTAATAAAGTTGTACGCTTTTTTAAATATAAATAAATAAGATAATAAGTAAATAAATAAATAAAATTGTGAAAAAAATAGATAAGAATTAAGATTTTAAATATTTTAAAACCTGAAACTTTCTATTTTTGCAAAATTTTTTGCCCTGATTTTAACAAAATGTTTAGATCAATCGACAAACAAATATTTCCAGCGATCTAACCTGGTTAAATACCGATCAATTCATTTGTCTCATAGGGAATTGAGCTTTCAACCTCTTGGTTTAAAAGAAAGTGCAATAATACAAAAAACAGAATCAAAAAACCACCATAATTAGACCTAGTACCATAAAATTGACATACTTGACAAACAACCACATGGATCTAAGGGTCATTTAACTCCATGTAAACATGCAAAATCAAAAGTAACAACAATAATGAGAATATCAATGAGGTGATTTTAAGAGAAATCAAAAAAAAAGTGTTCACTTAAAATGATTGTAGTTGCCGATAATTTGGCCCATGAACAGAAAAATTAGACCTTGTAATAATTATATAAATTTATAGCTTATATTTCTACTACGACCTAAAGAATTCACAAAAAATTTCAAGTGAGTTATTGGATAAATAAGCATTATACAAAAAAAACTCGCTAACACATGAGAGAACTCATACAAGGGACATGTGTGTTTTGTTGAGACTCGTGATACAAATCAAATTTTAAGACGTGTAACACGATATCATAAATTTAATGGCACCATCTTTCATTGAAGCCGACGTTGCAAATGCATCATGGGATTGTTCTGAAGTGTACCGATGTGTTATCAATGGAGTTACATCAACCTTACCAGGTGAAACTAATTATAGCGCTCTAGGATAGCTAACAATGACAAAGATATGATGTAATAATATGTCAACCGGTTAAAAAAAATAGAAGAGCAAAAAATCTAAACACACAAAGCAGAACCCTAATTTCAACAGAAACCTCTTTTAAAGATGTAGTCTGTACCAAACTGTTTTGCAGTTTTATTTAAAAAAAGGCTTCAAACGTCCACATCAATATTGCAAAAAAAGTTTTTGAACTCACATACCTGCACTAAGGATAAGTACTGTATCTCCCATTGGAAATTTCAGCTCTCTGACAAGCATACACTGCAACTGATAGTTGTTCCAATATAGCACACTCTTCATTTATTACATGGTCTGAAAGTCTAGAAAATACAATAAATTATGTTATGTATAGACAGAAATCTTAATTTAAAATATTTAGATTTACAGACTATAAAAAGTAGAAATATCTCAAAGTTTTAGTTTATCAGTTAACAAGAATTTATTTGTGCATTTTTCTCAATAAATTCTGCACAGATATCCTAAAACTAGTAAAGCTTCACCTTGCTAAGGGACTCAAAAAATATCGTTAACACATACTTATGACAGAAATCAGCAGGATGCACAAAAGTTGTATTTCCCATGTTTACCAGAAGAACACATACCACAGGCTCTATAGCAACACGGTCACCTAAACTCAAAACCAGTTTAAACAGTAGTGAATCAACTCAAACTTTTTAAAATAAGTTAAAGGAGATGTCTTGTCTACTAACGAAGAAATCCTGTGTCCGGTAAAAATTCCTTGTAGATTACGCTAATATTTTTTACAGCATGCTTTTATAAATTATTTTGTTACAACAGAATATAGTTTTCATGCTTTAAGCTCCACACAATTAAATTTTTTAAATGCTATCGATCTCCATTTTCCTAATAGCACAGTAATACTCAAAACCACAATTTCATTCCAGCTTTTAAAAGCCTTAACAGCAATAAGTTGTAAAAATTTTTATTTAACATATTTGGATGTCTCATATGGTGACTAAAATTTTTGAAAAATTAAATTCCATGTAGTTCAGAAATTTTTCCGTATCTCCAGCTAAGTTAAATTTAAATAAACTGTGATTTATTATTGTATTGTCTCTGTTGTTATTTATATAAGTTAGGATGGTTTTAGTATTATTTTTAAATAATAATTTCTCCAAATTTTCATTTTTTAAATTATTAGTTATTATTTTTTGATTAGTTCAAATCATAGACGAACAAGCATCAGTGAATTAATAGGACCACAGCCATAACAAACACCCAATGGGATTACGCCTTCTGGGTGTTTCTCTCTTTTAAGGAATAATTAATGCTAAACCAAGCACCAACCTCCTTGCTTTGGTGTTGGATTCGTCTCTGTTCCTAAAAATATATTAAGAATAATTCATCGTACTTGGTTGTTCAAGACATTGAAATGACACATTGACGGTCTATCATAAAAAACAGAATATTTAGAAATATTTTAATATAATTCAACTTGCACATAGACTCTTAATAATTTCTTTAGGCTGTAAAAGAAACCTCATTAAAACTATCACAGACAATAAAAACACTTTTATTGATAAGTATTATGAGGTATTGATTCTATTCCATTTGATTCCATTTGTTATTTACTAATTCATCTTTTATAGAATTTAAATATACTGATATCATATCACTATCCTTGCATATTAAAAAACAGAAAGTATTGAGATTATGAATCATATGAAAGAAATTATTTATGGGCTTCAATTTGGCTTATATTTGTTATTGTTAGGAAATCAAATCATCGTAACCTTCGAAGAAAAGAGAAGAAAAAACTTTGAGTGTCCCGTACCTAATTGTATTTGGTAAGTTTACAATTACCAACACTGCATTTTTTCTAGTATTAATTACCGCTAAAATATACATATCTTTGATGTTTTGAGACATTTTGCTTTTCATCAGAAATGCACAAAAGCTGCACCAATTATGTACTAAAAAATCAGTTAATTAAAAACTGAACATATTATTTAAGATCAACTCTATCTACATTCTTTGTTTTGCAATTTCTACATAACTGATACAAACTTTTTTTGATGCATTGATACACCACCCTGTATAGTTAATTGAAATATATCACTGCATGGGAATATGTTCAATATCGGATGATGATGAATGGTTTGATATATGGCAGTATGTACAGAAACTCAGTTGTAAAGTTATTTTTTAAAGTTCTTCACTGGAACATAATAGCGATTTCGAGGTTAATTTAATCCTGATGATGAACCAGAACGTGAGGAGAAGTTGGATATTGCTTATGAAAATGCTGAAGAAATCTCTTGTATGTCTTCTTTAGATGAAGACATACTTGTTTCAAAATTTGTGTCGTTCATTTGCAGGTGGGATGGTGGTTCAAAGAATATGAGCATGCAAAATAAGCACAGAAAAGTTTTACAATCGATTGTCAGACGAAGCAATACAAAAGTTAATCGTGAAAATTTATTTAACCGACTTGAATTACTGGCTTTCCAACAATTATCAAAAAAGTGAAAAAAATTTGAGATTCTGGCCATGAAAACTTATCCTGGATCTGTTCAAAATTTCCTCAAATTTGTTTATGTGACTGAACCAAAATTGCAATAGAGAAAATGTAAAAAAAAGTTTAAAGCTATTTTAACCGCCTGGAAAAAAAGATCGATGAAAAGAAATAGTGCTGAGGAAGCACCAAAATAATTAGAAGATCTATAAAAATTCCCAGACACTACTCACATAAAATATCTGGATATATCTAAACTATGATCTCAAGCAACCGATACATTAAAAAGGTACTGCTGTGAATTACACCTATCCGTTACCAGAACAGGATTTTGTCTCGTTCGAGATTATATCCTCACTCACCTTCTTACGGATAACGCTTCGAGACCTGGTGCGATAGGGAATATGACAATGGAAGAGTTTGAAAAGACAGACAAACAAGAAGATGACTTTGTGGTTAGTGTGAATGTGTATAAAACCTCCTATAAAATTCCAGCGCTTATTGTCTTTACTAAAAAACTGTACAACGAAACTGTTAGGTTTTATCAATTTTATTAAGTTGGTCTGCCTCACGGATGGACTCCACGCTTATAACTACTTAATTAAATTTGCTTTGGTTTAGAGAAATTGAAGAGCCTGTGAAATCACGAAACATAAATTCCAATTTCATGAAAAAGTATACTACAACTTGTGTTCATAGGAAGCACAAGGACATGATTAAACATATGGCAGATCATCTGTCTCACTATAAAGCTGTCACAGATAGTCATTACAGTATAATTAATAAACAGAAGGAAAATGCTTCAATAAGCAAAAAACTACATTCTGTAAAATAACAAAACGATTCAGATCAATTATCAAAAGAAAATATATTTAAACTTCAAAAAAGAAGTTGTATCTAGATGTATCATTTCTCGGTATGTCTTTGCTGACTGATAAGATCAAAAAACAGGTCATGGATACTGTCCGTTATGCAATAAAAAGTAAACAAACTAGCGATCAACAAGGATTATTATCAATCTTATCACAATCAATTGTCTTTAAGCACAACAAAATTACCTATCAACAAGCATTTCAATTTATCTAAACCCAACGAAGATCACGATTAACAAGGACATTTATCGCACTTACAGGCTGCACAGACGACACAATGGAGTTAATGATACCACATCATCGCAACTGGGCCACAATTCCCTGTAGTTTCAATTATCCAACATGTTCCAGTGAACCGATAATTTAGTTTAAGTTTTAATATGGTCGCCAACCAATTGCTGAAAGATGTGCTACCAAGTGGGTACATATGCATAGGTTACAAAGGTCCTGGTGTAATTAGAGCTCCCTCTTAAACCTACACAAGAATCAGCACAACCATCCAACCAAATCGCTTTTTAGCTTCCAATAGCACTAGTGTTCCAAGGATCTCAATATTTCCTTCACAGTGGGCCAAGTGTCGCAGCAAGACTGAATGGTCTTACGTTTCATAATGTCCCAGTCTACTTAATAGTCTCAGTGGTTCCAATGACACAAACGGTGAAATATATTCCAATAGTTTCATATGTTCCAATAATAACAGTGTTTCTATCACCCAATGCTGGATGCCAGAGGTTCAAATAGTCATATTGTAAATAAGTAACCCTTATTTAAAGTTTGAAACAAAAATAATACATAGTTCTAGGTACATAATAAGTCAAAAATCTAATTAAGGGGTAAACACTCCAAAATTTTTATTTATAAAACTAAGACACAGAACAAAAATCTGATAGTACAATGTAAAGCTACTCCAAAATTCTTGAAAAAAAATAGTATACAAAATGTTATGCGGTTGTCATGGTTACCAAGCAGCAAAGCAGTGAAGGTGAAAAAGCGCTGTTAAACCGGCCAAAATGGTTTTAGACCATATTGACGATCCTCAAATGAAAATCCTCGTTGGGTGCGTTGATAGGCAAGTATCTAGTACATGGAAATTCAATTGAGTTATATGTTTATAAGTAGTTATGTGTTTGTTAACATAATGGGTTTAAAATAGTACCGATAGGTTAATCAATCGCGTGTTCTCACAGCAGATGATCTGGCAGGTTTGTTGGAAGAAGTGGTGAACAAGATTGTCAAATTACACACGCCTCCAACTCGACCAAATATAGACGATCTCAAGTGAAAGTAATACAAAGCAATAGCTCGCCATAATTATGACAAGGATAAACGAGAAATGGTGAATAACGCAACTCAGCGTGAGTCACCCCTCGAAAAACATTTGGCTGCACCAGATAGATCCGAATAAATTAGCCCACCTCAATTGTTCAAACTTAAAATGAAGATCCCGACATTGCAGGCAAAACAAGCATTAACCAATAGATCTGAAGACTACGATAGATTACAGCAAGTGCTAGGTTCGGCACACATTTCACAACTGAAATTGAGAAGTTAGACGATATACGCCTTAAGGATTTTTAACCCAAGCAAGACAACAAAGAGCCCAATGTGATTAATTAAAAAGAACAGAAAACTATATTGCTTCGATTAGATCCTTCTAGTATACCTAACAATGACACCCACTTTCATTACTTTCCCTAAGAAGTATCCCTCTGTTTTACCAGGACAACAAGGTAAAGGAAATTATTCAGTCAAGCAAGCTGAGACTTTCTCGTTAGCGGGAGATTAGAAAGATTAATCAGCGCTGCAATAAAATACACGAGGTATAATGTTACAGATGAGAATAACCTACCAGTTTTTCCAACAAAATAACTACGCCTAATTTCCGGACACTACGGCTCTAAGTCCACACTAGTAGACTCAATTATTAAGCTTCTATAAACACTAGCCCCACGGTCTGCATAAATATGCCTTGAAATCCTCCATCACAATAATTAACAATAATGGTATGTCAGGGACTTTACTTTTGCTTCTGGGTTTCAAAGCAAGAACAAAACTCGAGGATGGAACCCCTTTTAGTCCCAAACATGTTAGCATCACTGGAGGAGTTTTCAGCCTTCTCGTCATTTTCGCCACTATCAATAATACAAACGTAAACGGTTTCCAAGGCGCGCTCCATCAAACCATTCCACTGGGTGATGTTAAATCTGGTGACATAATCGATTGAAAGGCTAGTGGACATGACTACGAAGCTCATCAATTGAATATACGCTTATTCCAGGCGGTCGAAGTTGATATTAGAAATACGCATGGTAAAAGTACTGACATTACCCAATACGACTTAACTATTAAAATCATAAAACGTAAAACAAAATGAGAGTCCCAGTAGTGCATAACATTTATACGAAAAGTCGCCACTCTTCTTCATCGCCCTTTCGATGCTGGTGGCGAATTGCCTCATTACGTACAAGGAAGCATAGTTTTTTTTGGAAATCTTTGGGGAGGTATCAAGCGTATGACAACCCCTGTAAGGAAAAGCGTTGCCAAGACTGCTCTACCAATGTCTCAACAAACCCTCTCAGCGGCTCATATCACCCAGGCTCCCCGAAAAGATAGATTGAAGGCTGCGGCTCAAACAGCAACCACGAAGAGAAATCTCATGAACCTTGGAGGGCTTAAACCTTTGTTAGAAGCATGTTCCTTTGTATTATACATAGCACTGAAATGGAAGCAGTTCATAAAAAATTCTTATCAACCATCTCCCCGAGATCATACGTTTGTGGTTGGTAACCCTAACACAGACTGATGTGTTTAGAACTTACCACGAGCTGTTAGAAGCCAAAGGTGACCTAGATCATACAAACGAGCTTCGTTTTGAAACGGACGCCCAGCGAGACTTTATCGATCTCTCTAATACGTATGTCGAGGAAAAATTTCAGATCCTGTTCACTGCAAGGTGTATCGTAGCTTGTGATAATTTAGCGCTGAACAATCTGTTTGCACACGTTCTGTTCAGGAAATTACTTTGGCAGATAGACCCATATATGTCCCATCTCGGCGAAAAGAAATATCTCAATCAAGCAATATTCCTCACCCACTGTCGAAAAACAAGAACTTTTGGGCAAGTGGTGCTGGTCTGCTCGAATGATGGTATCCAGACACTCCGACTCTTTTCAAAACTAAGTAAGGGTGACGCCAATAATGGTTTTGTAGCACAGCAGAATCTTGTGGTAGCAGAAGGAGTTGATAATGCTGCACAGTGAGTATCACTATCCGACTGCTCATAGGGTTGGTACTACAAAAAAGATTGCTATGAATGATATAGCCTTGCGGTTTTCCTTAACTCGAGTTAAGCCGGTGTTTAAGTTGATTGACTCCGAAGCAGTGGCTGGAGTCACTGTTTGAATCACATATGCTTGATACACGCTGCCACAAATTTCACGAATGAGCGTTTGGCTAAAGAAAATGCTCTGTACTCTATGGAAATCATTCTTTTCTACCAGCAACGAAAGGCGGGCAAGTCTCAAATTAAACTGAAGGATATATGGAATGGTCCTCTACCAAGCCACATCATTATAGCTGTTGTGCGCGTATCGGCGTTCGAAGGGGATATAATACAGTACCCTACAACTTTGCAGATTACAGACTGACTCATCTACAGCTGACCGCTGGCTCGAGAGATGTACCTGACACCACCTACGAACCAGTAATTGACGGAAAAATGTGAAGGCTCCTCTGTAGCACGAGAGTATCTTTCCACACTGGATGTCGCTGGTAAGGCCTAAGCGTAAGATTGTAACCTTATCGACCTTGCAAACTATGTGGGAAACTGCAATTTACGCGTTTGATTTGACGGCAGATGGATCAAAAGGTGAATATTGGAGCCTTACACTTAGAGTATCATTATCAATTTCCTCCACTTTCATAAAAGCAACAGCCCATCACGTCTCAGTTATATGTTGTGGTCTGTTATAGTTGTAGAAGTGGGGATGGATAGTAGTATAACGACTGACTTTACAGACTAGGTATGTAGCCAATCACACAGCTAGAAAATTGGGACAAAAAACGTTCCTTCATTTCTGGGAGTATTCGCCGCTGATGAGTTTTTAGATCCAGGTAAAATCCTAACCACTGCATCAATAATATTTAAGTATGACACACATGAGTTACCCGGTAGTCACTGGGTAGCATGTCGGATCTCATATGATAATGTTGTGACAAAATCAGTAGAGTGGTTCGATTCATTCCATCTACCACCAGACGCTGAGGACACCGCAGGCTCTTTCGAAAATTTCTTCATAATGTTTTCCTCCGGCTTGGCTTTGTAGGTTACAAATATAACACCGTTGATCTGCAGGCACTCTCTGCGCGAACGTGTGGGCACTATGCACTTTGGTTTTGCAAGAACGACACAAAATAATGTTAGTGGTGCTTCGGTCATGATAGAGTAATAAAATGGTCTGAGGATGGTTTTGTAAGGCTTTAGGCCGATTTTGCCTATCATTTTTGCATCTATTACTTGAGCAACGATAATAATGGCTGAGCAATTGCACCCAAGACCGGAGCCAAGAAGGACAGAAAACTCAATTTTGGCTAATTTTCATAGGACGAAGCATTTTTCTACAACAATAAGCCGTAGCTTTTTGCAAACTTCATAACCCCTTCTACCTTCGGTTTGCTTCGCTGTGCAGCTGGCATACTAAGCTAAACATTAAACCGCATTCTTGGCTGCGTTTTGCAGCATTAGATCGAGAGACGATGAGGACGTTTTCAGTATATAATTTTGGTTGTGCATAAATCCTAGGCCTTCAGTTTCGAAGTGGTGCTTGTTTCTTCGTAACGCCAATTTAGATGAAGGCAAATTCTATATGTACCCTTATGCTTTTAATTTGTTCAATATAACATGACAATGGCAGGCTATAGCGCCCGGAGGAATGAAATTACCGGACATCTTACTTACACTATAATAGACATTGCCTAAATTTCTCTAGAGTTCTGGCGCCAAGAAAAGAACAGAGCGTTGCGGTTTGCTATGCTTCTCACCAGTAGACCTGTGAATCTCTGTGTAGTCACCACCGAACTAACCGAGCTCACTCGATTTGCGTGTTGGCGATTGATAGAAATACCCAAACAAATGGTTTTATTAATTGTAATCGACGATGTTGAAACACAAGACCAAACCTTTGACGTCAGAAAATCTTGATTATTTACACAAAAGATGCTTATAATTACCCTGGAGGATTTGAAGGCATTATCGCACTCTATTCCAAACTACCAAAAGGCGCTGCCTAAAAGGAGAATTTCCGTAGGTTATGTAACCAAGAGGTTGGAAACTACATGAAGAGTCGGAGTCCTAAGAAGAAAGGACTTTGCTAATTTTACTGAAAATCATCAAAACAAAATTCACCAAGCCGATCTTCTCTTTGTCCAACATGATAAACTCGGTCGTAAGACAAACAAGTATGCTTAGAGACTTGTAAACGTAGCTGCTTTTTATAAAACCGCTATACCACTGACATAGTCAGCTAACGAGATTTCCCTGGCATTTATTAGCATATAGAAGAACGGAGCGCTTGTATTGCCAAGCACGTTCAAGGTCGACCACGGAAATGAATTCAAACGGTTACTAAATTAAGATTGTGTCTAAGCGCGATGTTCCAGTCCGTCGAGCACAACCAGGTCATCATAGGCTTCCGTCGAGTGATTTATTCGTCGTCTGGCTAAACGACTGTTCAGAGTGCAGGCCTAGCAAGAACTAGACAGTGACCGTAACAACTGTGAATGTGTAGCACTTCTACCCACAGTGGTAGAAGATAAAAATATTAACAACGCAAATGACTGGTCTCTCTATTGAGAAGGCAGTCGAAATGATGAAGGTTCGCTGGGTAGCCTAGAGAGCCGGCATACATGAGACAATTTCTCCTATCGCTGTGATGGTCTATGTTGCAAACGAAGACGAAGACGAAGAAAATCAAAATGGCGTTTGCGGTGCGACCGATCCGTGGTGGACGCATAAGCCCTACCCGATCTTGAGCCAAATTTTAGAACATGGGCAACCAGCTCTATATTATCCTGCACTCTCAAAACATGGGTGTACAAGGTCATAGCTGAGATCTCTGATTTGCCAGTATTTACATCCGTTGTCTGCAAAGTTGTCATACTAATCTTCACGCTTGTGTTGGGGATTATACGATAGTCATGTGACTCGAATATTCCATTTACAATGCCCTTCATTGTCGTTAATTAGGTGGATATTAAAGGCTTGCTCGAGACATTTGGTGTAGCCTTGTAACAAGAGTTCAAGTGCCGCACTTTACAATCTTTTTGTTTGATGAGTTGATCATTTCCATGACATGGTCAAATGTGAGTTTGCTTTGTATTTTTACGCTTCTCTTTCTGTCTTCGTCCGCAGAGTTTTTAACCTTGCCGTCAACAGAAAGATGTCTGTGGTCGTGGTCGCTTGCAGAGCCGAACTAACAAAAGAACAGGGGATTTTGGATAGAGGTATGACCCTAACAATTCGACTCATCAACTTCACACACGCGACTGAGGTGTATAGAGAATTGCTCTTCCAACTACTGAAACTTCAACAACAACGTTCAACCGACCTTTAGAGCCGACTGTCATTTCCTGCACACGATGCATAGTCCCTCAACCTGCATATTTTCATTCAAGAGGGTGTACTCTATCGACTATGTGTAGAGGCACTTCGACAATCTTCCTTTGTATGCTTTAACCGTTTCGTAACCTTCAGGTATAACCACCGGTTGACCTTGCTTTTTGTAAACATGGGAAATGCTGTCCTCCGTGTCAAAGCGTATCTTTGCCGAAATTTCAGTGTAATTCTCTTTGTGATGATGAAATAGGTTATTCTGGACCTTTTCACCTTGTAAGTTAGTGTAGATCACCCAGATATCGTTAAGTGTATTGCTTTGCAAAAACTTATTGAACTTCACACCACGGAAATAATCACGGAAGAGATTGGGTGAACGCAGACTGGCTGGCATCACATAAGCCCTATGCCAGCATATAACGCTGATATTGGCCCTTTTTGGTAAATGCTGTTGACAGAACAAACTAACCATCGCTCGCAGAAAACTTCGCAGAAGCATCGATAATAGGTTTCGAATTGTAAAGTATTTGACCCGGTCCATTTAATCAGCATTTTTTTAGGCCTTCTTTATCACCCGTAGGGGGTATCTACTCACATATTACCTGACAAGTTCGACAAGTCAGATAGTCGAGTATGATCATGAGTCTTGGTTGGCAGAACAGGTTTGATTGTCCAAGCTGCAGCCTCAGGGAGCCACTCGTACCCGGGTGACTTGTCTCAACATGTTCCATAACCATAATAGAGGTCCTTAACAAATATGTTTACAACCTTGATTGGCAGGGACTTGGTGTAGATGGCATCTGTGCCTACCAGTAGCACGTTTTTTTTTTGCAGAAAAGTGTCAGCATCCTTCGGAGTGCAAAATTGGCGTATGCAAGCTCGAAGGCTCGTATATGAAACCACTGAGCACTTGTTTTTTCGTTTTTTTATTTGATGTAGTTAACGTCGTCAACTTTCTGGAATTCCAAAAGCCGATCTGTTCCTCTTAGAATTTTGCCGATGTAAGCAGCTTCATGGTAATCAGGGATAATAATGCTAGAATCATCACCATGCCTAGCACATTTTCCAAGAAACTGGAAAGCTAAGTCTCTCTTGAGGAACTTGATCTTTGGTTTAGTAACAATACTATAAATAATGTAAACGACTTCGCGGGCAGTAACTCCTTTCATATCCCAAAAGTCTCTGAGCTCTGCAATTGTGATTCAACTCTGGTTTTTAAGCAAATGGTGATGTTCGCTTGTGCCTGCTGTGACGTCTTGTCTGTTCCATACTTTAGACTTGATCTGAGAGGCTTTCATAACTTCTCTGTATTTCATAAAGGTCGGCTTTATATCTTCCCTTTCGAGACACTTACTGAAACGATAGGATGTAGCACCAACCAATAGAGTGGGTAGCTTGGTGAAATTCGACTTGTAGATTTTCAGGAACATCATACCGAATGTCTGTTTCAGTTTTGTCTGCGAATGCTTTGACAATTGCGTTGCATGCAGATTGTGACCTCCATAGTGAACCATCACTCTCCATAAGAAACTGACCACACAGCTGTAAATACCTACATAGCCATACACACACACACACACACAATATATATATATATATATATATTGTTAGGTAATAGGCACATCTTGATATACTCTTATTAGTTACCTATAGTAATTTTAATAAACTTAATTGGTTTTGTGATACTATTAGCTAATCTACAATTGCTAATAAAAATGGTTACACAAACAAAACTACTCCTGAAAAGTTTTCAACCAGTCAAAAAACTAAAGTGGAAAGTCATAGCACAAAAATCCTTTTCCTGATGTCAAGGGTAAAAAAGAGACAAAATATTTCTTTCCCTAACATTTAACTAGCGAGCGCAGAGTGATGATATTGTGTCATATTAACTGGAGTTGCCATTTAATTAAATTTTATTTTTTTGACATCACATGGGAAAACATCCAGATTTTCGTTTTAAATCCAATACATACATACCTTTCACACTTATCAAAAGAAGCGTTTTGGCAGCAATAATATGAATCAAAACCATTAGCAGTCAATCTTTAAAATACTACTAAAATCCAGATATCTTTGGAACGCTACCACTAGCTAACACAACATGTGAATATTAAACCTATGGCAGGTTTTTTGATGTCTGCTTTAAATTTAATACATGACTATTACTGTCTTTGATATTTACATTACTATATCAAAGAAAAAGGTTAACACTAAATATTCAACACATGTTGGTTGGTAAAACAATTGAGGTACTCAAAAATTAAAATAAATTTTAATGATGCCAGTATTATTTTTCACATTACATCTCATTATAAATTTTAATTAAAAAAAAACTCTAAAAAAACTTGTAGTAATTATAAAGTCTTTAAGTTTTTTTCTCTACTTTTATTGTCAACTCTGTCATACACCAATAACACCAATGTACAGAAAATTAAAAACATGACATTAAATATATCAAGATTTTCAATTTTAAAGAGACACAGAATTATTTTACCCGATGGAGCTTTCACCTTGGGATCACTTTAAATATAAATAAATAAAGATTATTGTAAAAAATACATTAAGAATTATGATTTTAAATATTTTAAAAGCTAAAAGTTTCCATTTTTACAAAAATTTTTGCCCTGAACTTAAAAAAACATGTTAAAATGTTCACAAAAAATTTTTTTATTATTTAAAAAAGAATTTACAAAAATTTCAAATAAATTAATAAGCAAAAGAAAAAAAAATTCCAAGACATGGGAGAACTTAGGACCATCTGTGCTTTGTTGGGATCTGTAAACAAAGCAAATTTTTAAGACTTGTAACACGATATCATAACTTTAATGGCACCATCTTTCATTGAAGCTGACGTTGCAAATGCATCATGGGATTGTTCTAAAGTGTACCGATGTGTTATCAATGGTTTCACATCAATCTTACCAGATGAAACTAATTCCAACGCTGTAGGATAACTAAGAATGATAAAAATATGATGTAATAACGTCAACTTGGTAAATAAGAAAGAAGATGAAAAAATCTAGACACACAGAGCTGAAATCTAGGTTTTCAACAAAAGCCCTACAATCATCTTAAAAGCTTGAGTCTACCCAACTTCCCTCACAACATGACTAAGACTTATTCAGAGGCCATGAAAGTAATAAATTAAATTCATACCATTATGAGATTAAACCACAAACAGATAAAATTTCACGTTAGAACTCATCAAAATCTAGTGCAAAACCACATGCTGATGTGTAGGTATACCGTGTTTACATACTATATTAATACAAAAAAAATTACCAATTAGCATAACGAATGGTTCCACGAATATCTACTTCTCTACAAAGTGCATTGAGAATTGGAAGATTGACAGTGGCTTTGCAAAACCCTACAACCACTAATACACCACCTGATTGTGTGCACTAAAAAAATAATCAGTTTAAAAATTAGTAATTAGTTAACTCCCTGAGGATACAATAACAAGGGCTTTCAAATAAAAAATTTTCAAACTACTAAATTTGCTGTAAAGAATACAAATTATATAGTTGAGCCTACAGTCAACAATTTCAAAAATGGTTATCACCAGCAAATCATCAAAAACAAAAAAAAAAGTGATAATCAAAACCCTAAAAAACATCTCAAATGTTTATGATTTGGTCATAAATTTGGAATGAAAAAAAGTGAAAAAAATGAAAAAAGCTTTAAAAATTAAAAATTGGAGGGACTTAAACAAGAAATTCCTGTTTAGAAATTTATGCTTGTTTAAATAAAAAACTCTCACATAAATTCCTGTGTGCATACTCGATTCTACTCCAGTACATTCTATTGTTTTATTGGACTGCCCAAAAACTTTTATTATTTCATCTGAAACCTCTTTCCCATCACCAGAGGTAATTTTAAATATGTGGTCTGCACCAAACTGTTTCGCCATCTTTAAGCGATTATCATCTAAGTCTATTTAAAAAGAAAAAAACATTGCAAACATCCAAACATGAATTTGAAGAGTAAAATATTCACATCTGATTGATTGAATTGCA
This sequence comes from Euphysa ruthae, assembly GCA_035046665.1. Taxonomy (NCBI): domain Eukaryota; kingdom Metazoa; phylum Cnidaria; class Hydrozoa; order Anthoathecata; family Corymorphidae; genus Euphysa; species Euphysa ruthae. The sequence continues at coordinate 3,499 of JAUZNK010023078.1, read as the reverse complement.
AAACTTATGAATCATTAAAATTTGGCTACACTAACCTTTTTCAAAGACAGGTTTTTCGTTATCCAAAAAATGACAATATATGTAAAAATTTTCTTTAAATGTGAAGATTGCGTTTAACATTCTCAAGCTTATTTCTCTTATGGGAACAAAATCATACAAAAAGTTCTTTAAAATTTCAAACATTATGTATTCAAAGCAATGGGAAAACAGTAATTTAGAAAGTTACCTGTTATCGCAACTTGGCTAGCACCTGCTGCTTTTGCTACAAGTAGGTTCACCAAACCAATGGGGCCTAAAATCATGTTATATTGCATGAACCATACTTTTATAATTCTAAACGCCTTGCCCTATTATGATTTCTGTTTTTGAGCAAACAGAACTTAAAACAAAATTTGTTGATTTCAAGTTTACTTAGTGCCTATTAACACCAGCAGTAAGCACCCTCTGCTGTTTAAATCACAACCGACATTAAGTTTAGTTGTATAATACATAGAAAATATTTCCTAAGGTTTTGTCCTACCTTCTACTTATGAACATCATCTAATTAGAAAAAGAAAAATTATCAATCCTCTGGGCAATTGAGAAAAAGTTTTATTAACTCTTTAGATTAAAAAGAAAATTTTATATCAAAAAACATTGCAGAAAAAAATCTCTAACTTATTATAGTTGTCTTAACTTTTTAAAAATTTTCCTGACAGTATATCATATTCTTGTCAAGTTTATCGCAGAAGTAAATTGAACAAAATTTTATGAAAAATTAATTTTTGTAAAAACTTTGCTTGGCTCAGTTCAACGTTGTTAAATTCATAGGTTTTTAAGGCAAACAATTTGATAATATCAAATTAACTATTCCAAAAGATGCCTCAAAAAACCACCTCAATATTGAAGAAAATTTTTTTGAATTCACGTACCTGCACCAAGGATAAGTACTCTATCTCCCATGGACACTCCAGCTCTCTGACAAGCATGCACTGCGACTGATAATGGCTCCATTATAGCACCCTCTTCAGTTGTTACCTGTTCTGGAAGTCTAGAAAATATTATAAATTATGTTGTGCACAGACAGCAACCATTAACTAAAAAAATTTAGATTTGCAGACAATAAAAATTAGAAATATCTTGAAGCTTTAATTCACTCGATAACAAGAATTTAATTAAGTAATTTTTTCAAAAACTATGCACAGATCGCCTAGTAAAAACTAGTTTAAACTTTGAACACTAAGTGAATTGCAAAATATTCAACTTACTTATGACAGAAATCAGCAGGATGCACAAAATAGCGACACAAGTTTCCATCACTAGGTGGTGTGGCACAGAATTTAGAGTCAGTGCATAAGTTGTATTTCCCATGTTTACAATAGGTACACATACGACAAGGTACACCAGGCTCTATAGCAACACGATCACCTAAACTCAAAAACAACACTATATAAATACTCTACTAAAGAAGGCATTCTATGTGAAAATTCCTTGTAGATTACGCTAAAGCCGCCAATTTTTTATCGATTTTTTACAGCATGATTTTATAAATATTGGTAGAAGAACAGATTATAGTTTTTGTGCCTTAGACTCCACGCAATTAAATGCAACTCTAAATTATAAATTTTTTTTTAAATTCTGAATAATGATATTAAAACTTCTGATTAGAGCAGGGAAAACTAAAATGCTATGGTCAGTCATCTATGCTAGCAAAACCCCTATCTTCTGAATTCTATTTTTGGAAACAAACAGTCACCTATTTTTTCCCGCTTGGGTTCAATAAAAAAACCTTTTTTAAGATGTGTGACTCCATCACCAACTTCTGAAACAACTCCACTCCCTTCATGACCAAGCACCATTGGAGGTTTCACTACAAAATCACCAATACGACCAGCTTTGAGAAAATGTACATCTGTTCCACAAATACCAACTGAATGCATCGATAGTAGAACCTCTTAAAAACAAAACAAAAATATAACTGGCTATCATATGAAAGAGCCTAAATTAATATGACGGGTTTTAAATGCAAATGACCTCTTTTCCTAATGGTAGAATAATAAACAAAAATTCCATTGAAGCTCTTAAAACCTTTAACAGCAACAAGTTGTAAAAATTTTAATGTAACTTATATGTCTCATAAACGGTGACAAAAATTTTTTCAAAATTTAATCCCAGGACTGTTCAGAAATTTTTCAAAGTCTCAGACTTGCTTAGCTACATTTCTTTTTGTCATGCTTCCTAAAAGTAGTGACTCAGGGTTTTTCTTAAAAACAATAAGTCAGAATGCCATAATTTCTATATAACTTTTTAAACTGATAAATCTGGGCTAATCTTGTTATAGATGCATAACTGATGTACCTTCCATTTATCATAAGACTAGAGAGAAAAAATTACCAATTATTTGTATTTAATATTATCTTACTCCGAAGACCTACTTCCGAGACACTTTGTGAAGACGTACGGCGTATGTCCGGAGTAACCTACTTAAGAAGTTGTTACATTGTTTTTCAAGGTTGTATAACATGAATTGCTTGCTGTGAGAACGCTTGTTATTTGTAACAAACAAAAATCAGAAAAACTCATATTTAAAAAAATAGCATCTCAGAGGAAGGTTCACAAAGATATGAATGAAAAATATACATTCCTGTATAGAGTTTTCTGATTATGAAAAATATTCTGCAATAGAAAGTAAATAATTATATTTTGTTTTTTATGTATTATTTCATAAAGTTTTGGTATAAATTCAACCTTAGCTCTCATCTCCAATTTAAGGAAAGAAAAATACTGGGCCTATAAAATACATAATAAAAGGGGTACCTAAAACATGATTCACTTAGCCTCCAACTCTACAGGAAATATTTGACTTATAACCATAAGGAACATGAACAAAAATACGAGTTTAGTGATTGGCGTGCAGACTTCAATTGGCTAGGGGATATTTTTTATCATTGGGTTGCCTGTCTCCTAGCTGATGTGTGGCAAAAAAAAGAATGGACCCAGAGACTATGTTACTTTCATTGGCATTAGGAGGTACACCCAATTGTAAATACTTTGTTCCAATTCCATCAAATGATTTTTTTTGCTAGAACATTTTGCGATACATGCTACTCTAGCTAATTGTTACAGTAAAATGCTGATTTTTCTTGAAGTGTTTGGTGCAAATGCAAACCAAATACTACTGATGATGGTGATGATAATGAATAATTGATCATTTTCAAAATGATCTCTCTTTTTAAGTGGTTCTGAGCAATTTAATCTTGATGAACGAAAAGATGAAGAAGAAAACGCAAACCATAAAACAGCATAACAATTTCCTCACTCACCACCTAACCACCCAAGCAAATACAATTTTTTATATGGGTCCCTCGATATGGAACAATCTTAGTGAATGCACAAAAGCTAGTAAAAATATAAATACATTGAAACCTAATGTGAAGAAATACTATTTGGAAAAATTAAAACAAAAATACAATTCTGGTTTAATTAGATAGAAATTAAATAAGTACTTTATATATTTGAA
>JAUZNK010023067.1:0-20313 GCA_035046665.1 Euphysa ruthae | reverse complement strand
TCATAAAAAAGATATATAGATCTTAAAAAGAAATGGAAGCAACCAGAAAAAGTGCTCAAACTAGTGGATAGTGATCATTGTCTTCTTTTGCCCATCCCCCATTGGCCAAAACATATTTGCTCCATACAAAAACTTTTTTGATAAGTAGCTCTCATCAAATGTTGTTTTTCAGATGATTTTGAAGGTGGTATTCCTTCTATTGGCCTTCCCTTTTTGGCAAAAAATTCCTTTCTGCAGTGGTCTACCTAAAGAGTGGTTGTTTGTAATACTTTAAGTAGAAGAGGCGTTAATAAGTGGCATAATATTCTCCAAGTTTTCATGGGCCACAAAGTTTAGCAAAGTTGTTAATGCAGTTTTTTTCTACAGTCAGCAAGATTGCAGACTTGGTCACACGTTATTAAAACATTGCCAACATTTCGTAACACTTATAAAAATCATGATTGAATAGCAATGTAATATAGATATTTTCCAACACCAAACGTATGTATGAAGTAAAATGGAGGTATCAGTCTCTTCATATGTACAAGGTGAGGAACTTTAATTTTGCATAAAACTTTTATGTGCCATAAGTGCTAATTACTTGCTTGCCACCAACTTCTAGGTTATACTCTTTTTAGAAAGAAATCGAAAGTTCCGTTTTATCAACATCGACACATAAAAAAAGTATTCAAAGTTTGCAAGAATTCTGGTTCAGATTTACAACAAATTTTTTTTGCGTGCGTATTTATAGTCATTGTTTTCAAACTAATATTGATATATAAGTCAGACACTACATTAATCTTCAAAAATGGTTGCATTTACAGGCTTAAAAATTTGCAAGGACAGAATTTATAAATACAATACCATCTGCGATTAGGATAGTATCAGTAGGCATTACAAATTTATCAAAGCATTATATTAGATCTGCCTTGCAGCCAGGATAAGAAATACTATTTTTGGTTAATACAGGTGAGTGGGGTTAATTCTAGTGAAATAAATCATGATATTGCTTCTCGTTATTTCCTTTTAAATGTTTTTTTACTTGAGTTGAAAACTAGTTGTTCTCCAATAGTTTCTATAAATGGATTAACCATATTTCTGACATGTATTAAAAAGACCATCATTGAAAATATTACCATCCATCAGAGTAATGAAAATTCTTTTGTTAATCCAAGAGCACCGCTGTCATCTTTTACCAATTATTATTTTGCCGGTGCGCATGATTAATGGTTATCGAAAGAATTTGTCTCATTTTTGGTATCAACTAGATTCGAATGACTTAAATACTTTGGGGTTAGTATTGGAAAGTGACATCATGTTTCGTAGATGAATTGGTAACCACCTTCAATAGGATCTATTACAAAATTCAAAATCATGCTAGATGGACATTTTAATAAATCGAAAAGTGATAAAATTTGTTTCCAATATATTTGGTAACAATAAACTCTATGAAAAATTCAAGAAACATACAAGTTTATAGGGAAAAAAAAACGCTTCTTTTAAACTAACTGCTCATTTGAGTATTCTGAATTGATGTTGAATGGACAAGATAAATATTATCGTTTTTGAAAGCGCTATTATATTCTTCAACGTTATCCCAAATATTCAAAAATCCTCAAGTTGCAGTTTCAAGAAAAACCAAATCTACTTTGTTGTACTGGTCAAAAAGCTCTTAGACATAACCATGTTGGATGGACAAAATGCAAAAAATTTGTGATCTAATACATTTTTTTAAAAATTTTCTTGGAAGTTATATGAAATGAATCAAGTACATCATAAAAAAAATTAGAAACAATTGCACTGTAACATGGTTTCTAAATAAAAACGAAGAAACAATTTGTCCATCCAGCATGATATCTCTCATATAACCTTACCCTTAAAAACTTTTATCTTATCACAAGGTGGGAAACAAATCCAGGAAGATCTAGTTTTGCCACAGAGGAAACAGGTTTCATTCACGCTAAACCCATCTTTTAAATAAAAATGATCGCAAGGATCAGTCAAATTACCACTATGAAACTCGATGATTAGCAAAAAGAGATGCTGAGTGATGAATGGTGTGAAAATTTCTACCGTGGACTTCTCAAAATTTAATTATTCTATTTCCAAGTAAATATTTTCCTCAAAATGTTTTTTTCAACTACATACCTCAAATCCTTACTTCCAAATGGTATCCTCAAAAACTCATTTGAAAATATTTTCCTCAAAATCTTATTTCCCAAATATTTTCCTCAAAACATTACTTCCTAAACTTTCTTTGAGAAGCACATGCACTAAAATTTTTTTCGAGAAGCACATGTACATTCCAGCATACATTATATTTGGACTGTTTATTGGCATACCAAGAAAGGCAATTACAACTATTGTTAAATTTTTCCTTGACAAACCTAAATCAATTACTTGTTTTAAATAAAAACACACACTTCATAAAAGCTAACAACATCTCTTCCTTTGCTAGAAATTTAAAATATCTGTATAATAGCTGTAACATAGATGTTAAAAAATCTATTCTTTAAATTGAGAAAAAATTTCTTCAAAAATATCTAGAAAGGAAAAAAATATGATATTTAGCCTACCATCTATCGTTTTATTGCAAAATTTCATTAAATTCCATCCTTTTTATAGCAATGAATTTGTTCAATTAAATAATTCTAAAAGCATGTTTCCTACAAGAAATCTATGTTTTACAAAAGAATATGCAGGTCTGTAAATTACAGAAATCTGGCATTCCATTAAATTGTAGTTTCTTATGATTATCTAATTTTGGTCTCCTTTAAAACACTAGTAAAAGTTCTAAAAGCTTGAGTGGATTTCAAAAAATTCCATGTTAATTTTACTCAACTGCGGAGCAGGGCTAGTGCAAGCCCCTTTTCTGGCAACAAATTTGGTTTATTTCAGCTATATTTAAAAAGTTTTTCGTTTTTTTTTTTTTGAATTTCCTCCTCAAAAGGAAAATTTTAGGCTTTTTTTGATCTCCTACTGTTAAAAAAAACAATAAATAAAATAATAATAAATAAACCAAAAAAATTCAAATGATTATATTGAAATTTATAAGAAATAAGAACAAAAAACCTGCTAGAGTATCCACATTATCCAAAATATATTAAAAAACTCACCATGACACTGAACTATATTTTTAATCCCAGCCACTTGTTCCAATGTGTCAATATTCTGCGTATAATTACGTAGAAGTTTACCTTGCTTATCCAAAAATGAGATGAATCGATGAGAAAGTGAAGGAATAAATTGGCCAGGATATATTTCCTAGAATAAAAATAATAAAGAATCAAATGACCATTAAATTGGGATATAATCATGATTTATTGTTTTTGATTACAGGAAGGCTACAATTATAGAATAAAAATTTAAGTCTTCATTTTGCTTTTATTTTTGATACAGTCTGTGATAATTCCGTCAAAGAACAAAGTGCTGAAACATAATATTTATGAAGAATTTTTGTCTTATGCTTTTATTCACGGTACTTTGAATTAAATAAATTCTCGCTTCTTGTATATTGGGAAATTGACTAATTTCTATCTAAACTTTTAACAGCGTTCCATGTTAGGAAGAACCCTATCAAGAAATTTGAAAACACTATTGCAGGATATGTTGGGCAGTGCTTGACAAAAAATGAAGTCCTGAAATTGAATCAGTATAATAGTGAGAATTCATGAGATGACGACATCATCATACGACACGTAGTGGCCTCAATTTGCAATTCATGAAACAAAATAAATGAAAATTAATGAAATATTATCTTCTAGAAAATACATTTGATTTTGCTCTCTCATCATCATTCTTCCAGAAATGATTATGTAACGAGTTGCAAAATCAGCTAAATATTAATGAGATGATGACATCATCATACGACATTTAGTGACCTCAATTTGCAACTCATGGAGAATAAATGAAAATTAATGAAATATTATCTTTTAGAAAATACATTTGATTTCGCTCTCTCATAACCATTCTTTCAGAAATGATTATGTAACAAAATAAATATTAACGGGGTCATGATTATCTTTAATGTACCATGGTGTGATAATTTGAAAAATGATCTCCCTTTAACTTTCTTCATATATTTAGACTGCAACAAACCAAAAGAATTCTCTAAAAAATGCCTTGACATGGGGTGAAAAAAAGATAGTAACTATACATTCATAGAGCTAACGATCCCATATAAATTTAATCTCATAAAATCATGTGCTTCCAAAACGAAACATTGCAGAGTTTAATAACCTAATTCTAACTCTTTCTAATGATCTAAAACTTATTGAAAAAATCATCTCTGGGGTTCATGACAAAACAAAGTATCAACTTTAACATATTCTTAAATTATAACTATATTTCAACAGCATAAAACTTTTAAATTGTATATCAAGTTACATATTGTCGTATAATAATAATAGCCTTAGTTGGATTTATTTTTTCTAAAAAAGTTATGTTGATATGTTTAAGTGAAATTTGTTTTTTTTAGTAAAGTAACACCAAATGAAAAGTGAAACTAGGAAGAAGAAAAAAAAAACTCACAAACTTTTGAAAGACCAAAAAATTAAACTTTTGCTGCATCAATTTGTCAAAGGTTTAAAATATATCTATCATCTTAAAAGAAATAGCAATTATTACTGGAAAAATTGTTCCTAAATACTAATGATGGGGTATCCAGCCTGATTTCAATACTGATATATCACATTAAATATACCAAACAAATTAAACCAAAAACATGAACTCGTCAACTGTGTTACGGCAGACCTAGAAAATTTATTCGGTTTAAGAACAAACACCCCTTCCCCAAGTATATTTCCTAGATTAGCCTTTGTGAACATCAGATTTTAATATTAAAACAGAGGCATTTATTAGAATATTTTATTGAAGAATTTCAAACAGAAATTATTCAGTTAAAGTTGGGACCACATACTTACAATAATCTAAAATAACTACCTTAGCAAACTTGAAAAATGGCCAGGGATTTTGTTTAAAATAGTTTATATCAAACATAGCTTGAGGGTTAGGAAGATCAGGATAATCTTTACTAAGCCGAGCATATATTCCATTTCTTGAGCGGAAATCTGGAATTCCACAAGATACAGAAACCTAAACAAATAACATAAACTCTTAGAACTACAAGAATTCTTATGGTCTATATGCGAATGGGAGAATTATATGATCACAGTTAACAAAAATATATATGATGTTAGAAAAAAAAAATACATGATAGATAATTCAAAAATTATTTACAGGAACTACTCTTGAAGAAATTATGCTAAATACATTCAATTGTTTACATAACTAGTTTTCTGGAATAACCCAGAGAACCTTTATACTTTTATTTATTCCAATTTGCAATTTCATTATAAAATTTATAATTTACTATCTGAAAAAAAATTTTCAAATATAACCTATATTTAAAACTGTAAACAAAATCGTAAAGGATTAAATTTTTGGAAATCATTTTTCAAATAATAAAACTACTAAAAAAAATATTGTGAATTTACTCTACCCTAATAAAAATAACAGATATAAAAAAAATTTGGCAAAATTTGACCTAGATAGCAAAAATGTTGTTTAATTTAAATTTCTATCAAATCTTGACTTTCAAGCAAACATTTAATATCTAATGTGAGGGGAAATTTTAAGAGGTTCTTGGAAAAACCTCATATACTGTGATAATGCTAAAAAACAAAAAACATTTTTTTACTATTTCAAAGAAAAAGATGGGCGTTAATAACTTCAGTTTCCATGTTGTGGAATTAAAAATAATTATTTTGAATTCATAATTAAAATTACGATTACTTTAAGTAGAGCTGACTACCGATGCACAGATGCTGCTAACATTTTAAGTAGTGCTGAATACCGATGCGCAGATACTGCTAAGCAGTAGTGAAGTTTCACTTCAAATTGAAAAAACTATTGTACAATGCTAGCTCCAAGTTTAACAATAAAAACAAGTAAATGAAAATTTTACAAGGAACAAAAAGTTCAAAAATCATGAAAAAATTTTACAGTTGAATTAGATCTCAAGTGAATTTAATTTAATAATCCTGAGGCAACACTTCTTCAATTTGAAGTGTTAATGAGGTTAAAGAGTTATTTAAGATACTAAAAAAACTTTCTTATAAATAAGATTAATAAGTGTATCAGCCGTTTTGTTGTAAAACATCCACATTAAGAAGCATTAACTGAGTACCAAGAGTATAAAACAGTTTCCTAGTTTACTTGCTCTTTTCTGGATCTATCATATATTTTCTTTAGTGAATTTGTAAGCTGATTTGCTTCCTGGATCTGTCATATATTCTCTTTAGTGCGTTTGTAAGTTGATTTGCTTTATGACACATTTTAGCTTAATGAGGTAGTGAGTTACACTAAGAAGAGTAAGTGACTTGTATAGTCTGAAAATTGACAAATAAATTTATATTTGAAAAATTTCTCTCAAGAATAATTATGAATTGAAATATAAAAGGGTTTGCAAACGAATAATTAATTCTGAAACAATTGCAATGTTTGCATGACGTTCAAGCTTGGAAGCAAAAATTGGTAAATAATTATCAAATTTCAAGATCCTACTTTTATCTGCAGACTGCAGATTTTGGATTTTTTAATTAACAAACATAATAGACTAGAGCCAAAAACGGATAGCGAAAGAATGCATACAACATTAAGGCATAACCTATTCAAATATGTTTTTTGTTTAAAAAACAGATGCATAAGTACTTAATACTATTATACTGTATCCTGTAAGATGCTACTTTGCTATGAGCAGATCATGAGGTAGAGTATCATTAAGTTCTAGACAGATTAAAGTGATTTACATATGTCATAAGAATGCAGTTTATAAAACAATCTTAGCTCTAGAACAATATAGTTATAATATTTATCAGTTAACCTACAAATTTAAAACATTTGCATCATGTAAAATCTTACCCCAGCTCCTGTTAATACAATAATGTTTTTACATTCTTTAATCAATCTTTTACAGTCATTTAACGAATTAACATGTTCTAGACGCTTCCGTGAAATTGGTTCACTAATTATTTCAAATATTACCCTCCATAACGACAAGTCGCTCACGTGCTCTGGCTAAAAAAAAAGTAATTAAAGTAGTAAGAATAAAGTTTACAAAAGCAATGGGTGAAATAGAAAAAAAAATCCTTTTCAGTTTTATAAAATTTTTTGGGTAAAAAAAAAAATCATAAGATAGAGCTGATTGAAGTCTGCTCAAAGGTTAAACTGAAAATTCAAAGGTTTAAATTGTACATACCACAACTATTTGGGGCATTAAATGATTTAAAATAACACGAGGATTTCCACCATTCTCTATCTGACTTTCAACCCAATGCATTTGATCTGGAATAAAGAAAAAACAACTTCATATATTATGATTTTTTTCAACATTTTAGCACTCAAAATAATGGTCAATGGCAAAATACTACCCGGATCATAAAATTGAGCAATAGGATCCAATTGATTGATTGACTGTCAAATATTTTTCCAAAAATAAAATTTCATTTGACCTTTCAATTCTTACAATTATTATTACGTAAATGTCTATGAATGATGCTTCATTGTTAATTGCTTAGTACCCATGTGGCATTAAATAATAAACATTAAAAAAAAAATAATAACATCATTTTATGGCTTTAATTTACCTACACATAAGTTTTAAAAATGTCCTTCTCAAAGTATCTTACACTCTTTATAAATTATAAGAAAAACAGGGTGTAACTATGCAAGTCTATAGAAAAAAATTTGAGCGGAAATTCATTGATTCAATGAGCCAAAATTTCAATTTAAGAAGCATTATTAAAATATAAACCTTTGAATTTGCAATAAAGGACCAATGCGATCAGCATGTCTAGTTTCAAAATATTGATGAAAAAGTCATATATTTACACTACATTATTTATAAAAAAAATCACTAAAAAAGTGACCCTAATTAAAAGAGATAGACAAAATTCTAGAAAATAAGAATGGAGAAAATGCTAATTAATTTGCAGCTGTCATCAAAAAAAAAAAAAAAAAAAAAAAAAAAAAAATTAACATAATTTCTTTGGAATTTTATCCCAGCAAAAATTTTTTGAGTACCAAATCATCATATTGATTATTATCAAATTCTTAAAACATTACCCGAACCTTCTACTTCCACCCACTCACACTATCACCTTTGAATTTTTAACATCATTCAGGGTTATCATTCTTATTCTACATCAAAAATTTTGGAATTTAGATGTATCATCTTGCCACCCTACTTTTTGGAAATTTTTGGAGGCTTTGAAAAAAGAGGAAAGGATTGTTCAAATGAGGTACTGCAAAATCAAGGAGGACATGTACCTCCACTCCAAGAAGACGTTATGTTGATTGCAATCAATGCATAATCAGAATCCTTGAGTACTATCCAAATCGGCAAATAGAAGATTATTTGCATGCTATTGGCCACAACTTAAGTTTTTATATCTTAAGATAAAATGAAACACAAGATTTTAGGGGCTTTTTAATATCTTTGGCTAAAACAGTACTTCAAAAAGATTCTAGGAAAATTGCCCCTGGATAATTGCCCACCGGATAATTACCCCCCATGCAATTGCTCCCTGGAAAATCCCCCCTGAACAATTTCACCTAGTATGTTTTTTTTTTTTAACTTTTTGAGGGAAACCAATATTTATCCTTCAATGATATAGGAAACTTTATTGATTCAATTTCTAAAGTTAATTTGGGGAATTAATAGTTTTTGTAAAGAAAAACGTCTTCTAAAGTTCATTGCACTCATTCTCCTTTTAAGAATGATATCCAGGTACTTCTTAATAAAACTTAAAAAAATAAAACATATAACTTTATCAAGCACACCAAGAGAGGTGGCAAGAATAGGCACAAAAATTGTCTTTCAAAACAACATTTTCATTAAATCACACACAAAAAAAAAAAAAAAAATAAATAAATAAATAAAAAATTTTTCAAGAAATTTGTTTCTGGCTAACTGCTTTTAACCATGATAATCATACAATGATTGATACAGGAAACTTCATGAATTAAACTTCAGGTACTTTTTTATTAAACCATAGAAACCTTAAATACAAAGGGAATATTTTTCTCAATTACAGAAGGATTAAATGTAATCCTTAAAAGCTTTATACAATTATCTGAAAATGCAATTCTAAAATCTAAGGGAAAGTTCTAATCTTACTTGAGCATTATAGTAATCAAAAATCTGTTTACTTCATTTTCATGTACAGAGAAAAGCATAGATAAAGCATTTAGTGATGTAACAAAACATAAAAGGGATAAGATGACCATTTACAGCATATTGGTAAGTATCTTCTTAGCAATATATCAGGAACTACAAAGTATGTCTTTAGTTTTTATTCTGCCATAATAATTATACAAAAATAAACAACAAACAAGAATTTAAAAAAATAAAATATATAACTTTATCAAGCACACCAGATGGCAAGGATAGACACAAAAATTATCTTTCACGACAACATTTCCATTATACATTACGTACAGACAAAAAAAGAGATAAATTTTAAAGAAATTTATTTCTGGCTAACTACTTTTAACCATACCAGCCAAAATTTTCACTCTTCTGAACTAACTGAAATTGACAAATAATATTTCGGGTCATAGAAAAAATGACACGACGGCCAAAACTAACTACAGATCCATCAGTTTAATACTCAAATAATAGTTTTAGCTTATTAAATCTAAAACAGAGAACAAGAATTAAAAACTGATAAAATAAATGAGTTCTACTACCACCTATTATAAAAATTTGAAATTTTGCTGAATTTACAATCATAGCCTTTTTATTGACCCTGTTACTGCATTACTGACATTCAGATTAAGTTTGATTACTATTAGCGTTATTCAGATAAACAACACTGGTGTACAGATGCTATGTATTGTGTTGTGGTGTAATACCACCCCAAATCGCTTAAACCTAATTGCTTCTTAATTGAGCAAGATAATTTGCTAATGGATATTGTTAAAAAAATTTATGACACAAAAATTAGTAACGGCAGAATTCTTTGTTAGAACCAAAATGAAAAACGGACAGTGAAAACCTTAGTAAATTTATATTTGGAAAGGAGCTAACATTTGAGAACTAAAAAAAATTCACACATAATTTATCAAGAACTGCATGGCTGTAAAAACTATTGAGTTTATGGACAGCATTGACTTTACTGTTTTTAAATATTTTTACTTCCATTTCACACATTTATAACTGATTTCTTTTACTAATGTAACTAATTTTTCATTCACAAAATGTTTCAAAATATTTGTTATTGTTTTGGTCGAATTGTTAATTGTTAAGTTCACAACACGGCAAATAGTTTTCCATGTTAAAGAAAGCATTTCAATTCCATTTATCAGCCAAACTTGGTTTAATTTGTTTCCATTCCGTACTCTGCCAATGAACCGCTCAACACGAACCAGCATAAATTCGAGTAGACGCAATATCAAAGTTTTTGACAACATCGGCTTGTTGAAATTGATCGCAATCCTTTTTGTTGAGGTCTTTTTAAGAAAACGATGAAAAATTCTTGAATAGAAAAGCCTCTATCAGTCATTATTTTCTGACCTTTTTCAACAAAAAAATTGCTCTACACTTTTTGGTTATCTCTGAATCTGATAATGAGTCAGGATAAATATCACTAAATAAAATTCCACGTCTATGAGATGAAACACCAATAAGAGCTTGCCAGTTAATGTATTCTTGTAATTACTGAACCTTAAAGAGCTAGTTTCTAAATTTGATGCTTGCTGGAATTTAAACTCGATTGCATCAAGAATTAAATCAGTCAGAACGTGTCCTGTTTTCGTAAAACTTTTAAGCATTTCTTTCAAAAGAAATCCTTTTTCTGGTTTAAGGTTTATTTGTTCAAATAATTTTGAAAGGAATAAAGTCCACCCATTAACAATATGTTGTACAGTTGACACTGATTAATGCTGTTTTTTTAGTGTTGCTTTCTTTTAAGATAGCATTTACGTTTGTGAGTTCTGCAATTCCTTTGTTTGCAATATCTAGTTGTTCTTCAAGTGAGATGTTTGTGCTTATCAAGGGAGTTATTTGACTTTGATATTGTTTTTTGGTATTGGATGGTGCTTGCTTTCTTTTGACATATATCTCTTCAGATTTAGTAACTTTCTTTCGTGTAATGTTATTACAGTCTGATGAATTGACAATAAGACTGGAAACCTCATATTTTTACTAATTAATTCAAAACTTTGACTGTTGTTTTTCAGTAAATAGTTTTTTCTGTAAACTATCATATAGGCTTTTTTTTACAAACTGCTACTATAATCCTTTCACCCAATGAGCACCAAATATGTGTCGCTTTAATCAATCAATGCCAGTTGTTTGTGAAATTCTAGCTCTAGCTCATTTAACTGGGGTAATCTAAAATAATTTAATTTGTTGTTGTTCTTATCAGCAGTTGTATAGTTGTTAAAACATAACGTTGAACAACGGCTCACTTTATTGTTTAAACAAGTTTTTAATACTTTTAGAATACAAAAATAATATTTGCTTTCTTACCTTGCTGTTTTCAATGTTTTTTGATAAAAAACTACCATAATGGATTTTTTTTCAGACATCGGTATAAAAGATTCCCTTCTCCATGCATATGAATAAGGCTAATTCTCATAATGATGCATTTAAACATTATGTTGTCTGACATTCCATTCGTGACTGTTTACTATATTTTAACCAACTAATTAAAATCTATTCAAAATGAAAAAACGGGGGTAATTATCCGGGGGAAATTATCTGGGGGCAATAATCCTAGGGGAAATTGTGCCAGGGGAAATTATCTGGGAATAATTATTCAGGGGGCAATTGTGTGGATACCCTTCAAAAAATACTAGACAAAAAATGCATAGAAAAACATAAACACGAAACATGCTGTTCGATATTCTTTTTATTGATATATATTTTGTAAATATGAGGACTTCTTTGAAACGGTGAGTTAGAATTTTTTTCAATGATATATAATCATTTCCACAAGAAGAAGTCAAATTTTAGATAATAATTAAAGTTTACTGAGGCTATGGGGAATAAGAAAGAGCTTTCAAATAAAAAAGAAAAATAAATCACTTTCTTATGTATCTTTAAAAAAATACAACAGATGATTTAATAACAACATCTTATTATGTTAAAAGTATATATGTACAAACTATAATGGTAAATATGTTAAATTTTATTCTTGGCTAGTTCATCTGTTGTTATTGAAATATACTTTAATAAACTATAGAGATTAGATTTGTAAGTATTTTCTATTTTTAGTTTGAGATGGATCACCCTAACTATATTCTACTACTAGCTTCTATTTTTCATAAAAATCCAGTATATTAGTGTATTATACTTTAATCTAGCATTATTTAGCCAAATCTTGCCAGGTTTACTGCTAATTTTTTTTCTCATATTATCTTTGAGTTTCTGAGCAAAACATTTTCTTCATCAACGTTGCGGAGAAGTATGAGTATTGGAATTTAGTTTCATTTTCATTCTAATTTCAAAACCGTGTGGTTGTGAGAGAATGTACTTCTTACGAAGTTTATAAGTTCAGAGTACATATCGCAACAGCTGTTTTGTAACTTTTAAATTAAAAAAAAAAAAAGAAATTTATTTTAACTTTTACAAATCTGTAACTGGTTGCAGAAATAATTGATAAGGTATCAATAAGCTTTTTGTTTATTGCATTTGGTGTCTTCAAAAAAGTCCACTATTAAATTTAGTGACTACTTTTTTTCAGAACGTTCGAAATACGGGGGTGATAAACATGTGATAGATTTTTGTGATATAGCTATTGTAACTTAAATATTTTTAAATTTGTTAATTTAGATTTTGTACTAAATTTTCTCTGTCAAAGAGAACTTTCTTGTCGTCAATTAAAAAATTTTTTAATAATTTAGCACACTTGAAAATGAGGAATATTTTTAGAGAATTGCATAGTACAAGGATGAAAGTCTTTAGTTTTTTAAAAATCCGGAAAATCCCATCCTATCCCTCCCTTCCTTTCCTCTCACTTCCCAGTAAAGCGCACCATGGTTGTCAATGTCCGATAGGATTGGTGGTTTGTCCGTTTCAAATCTTATTTTTTCAGACATTGTGTCTGTGAGATATAAAGACGAAAGAACTCATTCAAAACATGATAAAAATGACAAATAAATAAAAGATAAAAATTTAACTCTTCCTACATTTTACTAAAATAACATAAGCATAAGATGGCATGTGGAACACGATTTATTTTATTCAAAATATACGAAAATATTTTCTACGAATAAAATATTGGAATGTGGGACTTAGTATAAACATTTTTAAAGCATGTTTATGTCAACTATACCCATTATTTTTCGCTTAAATACACGTAGCTAAGCAATTAAAATTTAAACTTTCTTCTTGATCATAATTTATTAAAACCAACATAATTTATTAAAACCAAAACAAAGAGTATAAATGGAAAAATGTTAATATAAATAGAATAATGATAAAAAAGAAAAAAATATATATAGAAATATAATTATTAACGACGCTATTTAAACAAATTGATAGATGTTTGATGTATTTATGCAAAATAACTTATTCGTATTTATATGATGCTTTAACTAATATTTAATAAGATATATTTGTTCATTTTACCAATCCAGAATACTAAATTAACAAAAATACATCTGGAAATCTTTCATCTTTCAAAATCTTCGGAATAATACAATTTTCATGCAACAGAACCAAAATTTCCAAAATGAATTAAAGAGGTAAACCAGCTTTGTTATTTTTAAAAGTTTTTAGCCTCTACATGTCAAATTTTGTAATTTTTTTGACGACAATACTTTACAATAAAATTAACATTAAAAGGCTCATATTTTGCCTTGTTGAAAAATTCTCAAAAAAATTACTTTGTGTGAGAAATTTTCTCAACATCTCTATGCCAAATCATATCATTTAGAATATTTTTGGTTGAGTTATCACCCAATATGTCAAAATTTACCAACTGAAAACCATTGAAATGTCTATAATTAGACTTCTTGTGCAATTTAAAAAAAAAATATATATATTTTTTAAAAATTTTAATTACCATAATGGTGCGAGATCATCGAAAGTCAAACTAATTAAAAGATGACCACCCACAGGCAGGGCTGGAACCAGAGGTTTAATGCATGCAAAGCATGTGACCTACCTCTGAGCCACATGCCGATAAAATCACCAGGTTTAGAAAAGTTTTTAAAAAGTTTTAAAAACCCAGAAGTATGCGCAAATATAGTAAGGACTTACCAAATGAAAGATTAAGTCAACCAAATTTTCCAAAATATGAAAATTTTGATAACGTTTGATAACTTGGCCTTTGTAGATTTTTTACAAAAAATTAAACAAACTATTGATGATATAGCACCCATGAAAACAATTAAAGTAAAAAAAAAAACAATTTTCATAGTGGTTTGACAAAGAAGTTGCAGAAAAATAGCTATAAGACATAAATTGTATAAACAATTTGAAAGGATCAAAATAATGCATTCAAGGAACTATTTAGCAGAGCTAAAAATGATGCTGTTTGATTTATTAATATAAAAAAAGCGCATTTTTATACAAATGAACTTAATGAAAGTATAGGTGGACCTAAAAATCTTTGGAAAACTTTGAAAGAAAAAGAAGTTACAAAATCAAAAAACCGATCTTCACAACCCAATTTTTGTTTAAAACAAGGCAATAAGTTTGTTTTTAATCATCTTCATAATTAATGATTTATAATTAAATACGTCACCAGGTTTTGATGAAATATCACATGTGCTGTTTAAGGACGGGTGTCCTTCTGTTTTGAGAAAAAATAATGAATCTTTCTATCAGCACTACCACATTTCCAGAATATTGCAAACTTACTAAAATTGCTCTGTTATTTAAAAAAAGGGAGAAAACTGAACCATAAAAACATACATAAATTTCAATATGGATTTTGAAAGGGTTTTTCGACATATCTTCATTATAGAATTTCAAAAAGCTTTGTAAATAAGTAAGTAAAACCTTTCATTTACCATATATATACAATATACAAAGCCCAACCAATATCACTATGTGATGCAATGCCAGCATATGTTGTAATGTTTTGAAGACACAATAGATCTCAATATTATGCTTGAAAACTGAAATCCATACGTTTTTCGAAGAATAAAGTTTTCTGGTCCAAATTTTATCTCTCAAATAGAAAATTTGGGTTAAAAGTTGATAAAGAACTTTCTTATGAAATATTAGTGAAATGTGGTGTCCCTCATGGGTCAATTTTAGGACCTCTTTTGTTTTTATATGTGAACAACAAGCACAAGCACTAGACTGTGAATAAGTTCTTTACACAGATGACTCTTGCTTGATTTTCCAACCATAAGGTTGTAAAAAGAATTTGAAACAGAAATTTTTCTAACCTTTGTAAGTGGTTTGTCAATAACAAGCTAAGTGTGCAATCTTTCTTAACATCAGCCTTAAAGCGTGCTCTATTCAATACTCTGATTCAACCTCACTTTAACTAGGCATGTTCTGCCTGGTATTTAGGCCTTAACTAATCACTTAAAATTTTTTTTAAAAGTGCACAAAAGAAATGTATTAGATGTGTTAAAATATAATAAAATAGATTAAATATAAAATAAAAAATATAACGTTTAAATATGTCATGCACATATTGGTACTGAGCAGTATAGAGCCATAAATTGGCTGCTGCTGACGTAAGGCTTAATCAGGGTATTGCTGCACATGCATTTAACTTCTGCAGTAGACACAAACTCAATTAAATGTCTGAAATCATTAAAATTTTCTGAATATAGAAGAATCCCTCTATGCAACAGTCATCTATGGCTAGATATACCCTTGAGAAGATCTACAATAAGAAAAAAATTGTCTGTCATTAAAAGGTCCCTTTATATGGAACAGGCTTTCTAATGAAATAAAATCACAAACTATAACGCATCAAGGAAACATTTTTTATCTCCCTGAATATATATAGTTGTTCGCAGACGGTCTGCAATCTTATTAGGTCCGCCAGACCTAATAAATATAAATTATAATTCAGTTAAAAAAAACATGTTTTCTCTTTTTTACCATCTATGTTTCAGCTAAATCAATCTCTATGTTTTTGTGTGTGATGTATGACGGGACAACAATGAAAATATTGTTGTATTGTGACAGACAATTTTTGTGCATATCCATTTGATATTGTCACCATTTGATTTGTTTTTTTATCTTAATGTTTACTGTTATGGTTATTTTTTGTTTTCTCTTGTCTTGTAATTTTCATAGCTTATGTGTATTTGTTTATGGCAGAACCAAATACTTACTTACTTAGTTATAGTTTTAATTAAAAAAGGCTCAACATCTCCCTTAGTTATATATACTCCATACTCAAGTACTCAGTTTATACCTAATAACAATGAGAAATTATAGCAGCAGATTCTACCATAGCATTAATAGAACCTCTAAATAGTGGCAGCAAATTCCAGCCAAGTTTATAACTGTTTTCTTTCTTTGGTTAATTACAAATATATATATATATATACGACTGACATTGGATGTAAAAATTTATCATAGAATACTGCCGCCACCTAATAAATTCAATTGTTGAAATTTCCGTATGAAAAATACGCCATTAAGTTATTCAGAGGTTTTCATTTATGATATTGAAAAAACTTGAAAAACACCAACTAGCTAGAAATATTTTAATACCAACAAGTTTGATTCGTTCAACAAAAATGCGGTATATATCTTGTTACAGTTTCGAAAATCTAAAATATATCTACCAGTGGTGTTGTTTTGCAAGATATGGTCACGTTGTTGATTATTTTCGTCAGGTGTGAGTTCAGAAAAAGAATGTTCACCATTGAGAGATAGATCGCAAGTTTCGGCTGCCATTTTGTTAGATTAGATTTATTGGGAGCCGAAAATTATTAGAAGTATACCGGCCGGTATCTTAATTTCAAATTGGGTTCGTAAAAAACAGTGATTAAATGAAATTTTAACATTCAAAAAAGAATAAGCTAAAATAAAAGGTTGATAAAAACTAATACTATGAAAAAGTTTTGCTGTTGCATTTAATTTTAATCGATTTAATTTCAGTCTTAAAATTGCTGAAAGCTTTGCTGTACTTGAGACGCTTAGGTAATTTGTCCCAAGTCAAAGAGTTTAAATGAATTTTAAAAGCACATACAAAATGTGAGATTCTGGAATTCATCTTTGCTATTTATACTCCTGAAATTTAAAGTGAAGCTGTTATCAACCAATTAAGTTTTCTGACTGAGCGGATAAGGATACGGATCCAAAAGCTTGTGGAGTCGAACCCACCGAGGAACCAATGATTTTATTTAACGTAAGTTCAAATAGGAGCTCTTAGTGCACTAGAACCAAGCCCGTGAGAACCTTCTGGAATAAATAGCTTGAAGCTATATTTTGGCCTCAAATTTAAAAATTAACGTTGGAAATACGTCGAATGAATAATAATATCAGAGATCTACGCAAGGTCTTTAAAATATATATGCAATTTAATAAAAATAGGGAGGAAAAGAACTAAAGTATTAGAATTGATTTTAATGGTTTTTATTTCTCAAAGTTTTAGAATTGAATTGAATGGTTTTTATTTCTCAACAGTAAATTACAATGGTACACTACTCGTTAAAATATTAAATAGTCTTCCATTTAAATATCATATAAGAGAACTCTTTCTCGTTTTTGAGAGCTATAAAAAAATTCAAAATACGTTTAGATGCTGTTAGATATTATAAATAAAAGAATATCTCTGTTTATTTAAACAAAAAGTGAAAGCAAGCTTTCGAAGTGTTCCACAGAGAAAAAATCTACAAGAAATTATTGAGCTTGTGGTCCTTATGTGTTGGTTATTGTTTTTCAATATGGCTTAGAGGAAAATTCACAGAACATTATGTATTTAGATTTGCGTATTAAATCTCTATAGATGCTAATTATCGCAAGAAGCGAAGTTTCAATTGTAATTGCGTAATAACACTACATCAATAGCTTTTCATGGCTATACAAGACGATTTAAACATTCACGAATTTTATAGAATGAAAATAAAACGAAAAAAAGTAAATAACCATATCAAGTTGAATAAAGAAAAAAAAGCTTGTAAAGTAATGATAATAACAGGGGAAAGAAAATTAAGAAAATCTATATATATACCGAAACAGGAATTGTAGGAAAAAAATATAAATAAAATATAAGTATTCGCTACTTTTTATCTAGTTGATAAATTTTAAACTTTTTTCTGAATGATGCTTGAGATTTTGATTCCCTAAGCACATTTGGTACATTTGTATTCTAAGTATTTTGTCCACAATAAAACATACTACGTTGTGTAATATTAAGGCTTCAAAAAAGAATGAATAGCCTTTTGTTATCATTAATAGTCATTGCTAATTCTTGCATGTTATTGGTTTTAAACATTTCAAGTATAGGTAGGCAAATATCATTACAATATTTCCACATTAATCTCACACTTTGCAGTTTTAAGTTTTAATGTAAAGGCAGTATGTTGCTATTTTGAAAAACTGGCAATGATTCTTCATGTCTCTTTTTAAAACACTTAACACGTATTGCTTTTCAAGTAGATAATGCAAATTTTAGATGAGTATCACAGTTACTAAATTCCATAACTAGTAGATAGTATCTTAATTTTGCTACGACTCCAGACCCCCTTTGTAGTTTCTTGTTTATTGAGTCAATATGAGGCTGCCATGTTAAACCTTTATACAATATAACTCCCAACTTAGATTTTTTAACATTTCAGGTTAATTTATTAGCTTTTAGCCAATTCGAGATATTTTTTAGTGCAGAATTTAAATTTGTCTCTAGAATATTTAGATTTTTATTAGAATGAAATAAATTTGAATCATCAGCCAAAAAATGAAAATTAACAATGTTAGTCGCATTAAAGATGTCATTAATATAAATAAGGAATAGAAGAGGTCCCAGTACAATACCTTGTACTGGGATTCCACACTCCACACTGAAAGAGACGATTTTTCTTGATCAATTTGTACACACTGTTTTCTATTTTGCAAATATGATTCTAGCCATTTTAGGCAATGTCCCCTAATATTATAATATCGCAGTTTTTGGAACAATATATTATGATTCACGGTGTCAAATGCTTTAGCAAAATCTAAAAAAATGCACATGGTTTTTTCTGTTTTTCTAAGGCTTCAATAATTTTTGAGTATATACCAAGTGTATCAAATACAATAGAATTTTTATTTTGAAATCCAAATTGATGTTTAAATATAGTATCTTTTTTGTCAAAGACAGTTGATAATCTTGAGTGCATTAGTTTTTCAAGTAACTTACTAATTATAGGTAATATAGAAATTGGTCTGTAGCTGGAGGTAACCATTTTTGAATCATCTTTATGAATAGGAAAGACTTTTGTCGTTTTTAGTATTTCAGGAAAGATTCCAGTTTCATAGCCAAAATTCACTAGTAGATAATTTATTATATTTGGCAACCCAATCTGTATTAGATGCATCAGTACACCTTATTTCCACAACCAGTGAATGTTGTTAGAAATAATTCTCATAAGTCAATTTACATTTACTTTATGCTGTCTTAAGGACATAATTTTATATTATATCTAAATTTCTGAAATTTAATAATACTTTTCCTTAAGTAATGATGATACCAGTGTTCCTATAAAACTGGCCGGTGGCCTTATTGAACTTATTTAAACTTTTTTGATGCTCTCATTAAGATTATCACCAAACAGGATTGGTAGTTCCCAAAATTCTTCTCACAGATAACCTTTATATCATAACCGAAAAAAAAAACTAAATTAAGTTCAGTTCTTTGCAAGTCATTTTTTTTATGAATTACTAATTGGTATCAATTAGAGTTTTATTCCTGTCAGAAACCTGGCTTTTAGCTGCCATTAAGATGGCAGAGTCTGTTTTGTCAAGTTGCTCTGCATTTTTAAAGGCGTTTGAAATTTCTTAAGATAAATGGATAAAATTTTTCTTTTTGAAATAAAAGTGTTTAACATAAGGATTTTAAAAAATTCGCATTTCTGAGAAATTTTTAACATGTCTTTAAGTTTTATTTTTACAGCAGTTTTGGTAGACTCTTTTTTTCCAGAATTATACTGCTATTATATCAGCAAATTGGCTGGTAATTGGCTCCTTCAATTCATTAGGGTTGTACGTAAGTAAGTATTTATTCTGCCACAAACAAATATACATTAGCTATGGAAATTACAAGACAACAGAAAAAAATAATAAAATAATAAAAATAATAATAAAAGAACACTAAGATAAAAACAAATGGTGGCAAGGATAGGCACAAAAATTGTTTGTCACAACAA
>JAUZNK010023056.1:0-20314 GCA_035046665.1 Euphysa ruthae | reverse complement strand
TATTAAATATTACATATATAAATTTATTAGTAATAACATATAAAAGTAATTGTTTATTACGAAATAGCAACGTTATGTTTCAACCTAATTATTCAAGTAATTAATAATGTAAGAGGTTTTTACGTTTTATGAAACTTAGATAAAAAAAAAAAGCTTAAAAACGTCTTGCATCATTAGTTTGAGTTATCGCATAACACGAAACATGCAATTTTAACAGACATCTTATTAATATTATTATTGTACGCTTTGATTTATTAATCTTGAGCACTCTTTTCTGTATTTACACCTAAATTGATTTTAAATTCATTTATATACATGTAAAATTGTATTTTGAAAAGGTAAAACGGGATAATAAAAAACTGATAAAAATGCTTTTTAAAAATCTTTTTATCTTAAAACACAACATGGAATCTTTATATTCGATAAACTGCTATCATTACATTTGCGCGGTATGTCGTGACTTTTTGTTGAGTTTTGTAGTAAGTAATTGAAAGCTTTGTATTACCCTAATTGATGTGTGATGGCCGTTGCTTTTTTTTAACCTTTTTCTTGTTAATAGACATTTGATTGTTAATGTCTCTGCTTTGTGGGTAACAACGATGGCTTTTTAAAATTAGTTTTTGCAAGCTTGCTTCGTTGCATGGCAAGGCCTCCATACATAGATTTTGTAAAAACGGATAAAAATTACAAGAAGATACAAATATTGCCTTATACACAATGTGTCACAAACACAGTATGACATCTTTATCCGCATTATTCTTTATATTGGTATTACTTGTTATAGATTACAAAATCTGCAAAGGGGTGATATCGAATGCTACGAGCGCGTTGTTTCTAGAGGTGAATTTTTGCTAGTTCATTTCTTGCTTTAGAGAAGACATTGTGAAAAAATGATTTTTTCTTTTTTCGTCCAATTTTTTCTTTCAAATCTAGATAACAGTATAGCTATGATTATTTAAAATCCAATGCTACTACATACTGAAATAAATTAAACTGCTTATGTGAGCATCCTATAAAAGAACATATGTATATAATTTTGAAATCTTTCTGCAAAGGTGAATGTATATTTGAAATACTTATTGATTTTCTGCGTTTTGCTCGCTACGTCACATTTCAACTAGACCGCTAGATTCCATCACTCCGGACGACCCTTTATGTTTTAAGTCACAATCGTGGTTTTCAAGAAAAGCAGAGTACTCGTTGGAATCTTTTTTTATCCTCCCATGCAACACATGTGGTAAAATGTTTATTTTTAATGCGATGATCTATACATTTAGCGGCGGGTACCCCCTTTTTTGTCATGCAGAACCACCCGATACAGCTACATCCGAGATCATTGTCGTCTTCTTAAGTTCAGTTGCTGTTTTTTCATTTTGGCATCAGCAAAAGATATATAATTTTCAGTAATTTCAATCTGTATGTTATGAAAAGCAGTTGGATTCATTGGTGGTACCATGTTTATGAACCCGAAAACTCGCCTAATTGCTGATAAAATTTTGCCTATTTCACGAAATGTAATTACAGTTCGTGAGTTAATGTCAAAAGCATTAGCTCCAGGAGTGGGAGTATTGGGTTTCTCTAAGATCTTACTTGTGTAGGTAGAATAACTCCATTCACAATCTGTGAAAGAGAAAGTTTGCAAGTCCTTTCTTCTTTACAGCATCATTTTCCACAGATAAATCCTTACTACCACAGTTCGGACAGCAACCAATACGACAAATAATGTCAGAAATTATATCTGTATTAATTAGAACATAATTCCAGGAAAAAGTGTCATTCTCTAAACGTGGAATATATAATTTTCCTCTCGAAGAAAAAGTTATAGGACTGAGAACAACTTGACTTTCGTTAATGGTTTCATTAACATTGGACAACGTTGGGATTGGGGCAGCTCTTCACCTGTTGTTTACTTTTAGACGTTAGGCCTGTGACACATGATACTGCTTTATATTTGATATTGCACAAGAGAAAGCAAAGGGTAAATGTTAAAACCCTCAAGGTACATAAATAATGGAGTTCTAAATTTCGGTTCTGCCATGAATAAATCTCTTGACTAAAATAAAAAAAAATATCTCGGAAAATATTTCTTTTTATTAAAAAGTAATCACAGATTGGGAATCTAGGAGAAATTTCGGTTTAAAATTATATTAAAAAACATATTAAAAAAATACATTACATTTTTTGATCTTCATGATTTTAATACCGGTCTTACCTTAACACATTTTTAGAGGTCTCTCAGATGTCTTAAATGCGTATCGTTTCAGTGTTTATGTAAAAGATATAATGGCAGCTTTGTTTGTTTCATAATAGATGATTAATAAAAAAATACTTTTTGGCTTTCCGTCATTATTCGCATGAGATGATATTTTTATGTTTTATTAATTCCATAGTATTTGTTAAAAACACTTTAAGAAATAATAGGCGGGTGGTAGATGAACTTACATTTTAAAAGAATCAATATATAAAGGTTTATTGCTCAAGCATGGCAAGCCAAAGTTAAAGCTGGTATACGATAATTGTTAATAGAAGAAAACTGCAGCGTAATTCAACAAAATACAAATTTTCTTACGCTACCAGTGAGTAATATAAAATAAAGCTATAGCTAAACTACTCTGCCGAAAGTATTGAAATTAATTTTGATTTGGTTTAATCTATTGTAAGAAAAGATTGTACAAAAAAAAAAAAAAAATATTGTGTATGGTATGCATATATCGTATACATATAATGAAATAAAAATTATGGTTTTTAAAATAAATTAAAATTTAACTTACCGCTTTTGTTTAAAGACAAAAATTATAAATATAAAAACAAGATGGAGTTGACATGGAAAAAATAAAACATTTATTGCTCATTTGGCAACAACGCGAAAAATTCTCTATATTATGAAAGGTTTTTTTTTCGCTGACTCAGATTTTTTGCACCGAAACTCGGGTCAAAATTTGAGTCTTTATTTTGATATTTTATATCTCGCCTTCCCATTCTTTTATTAATAATTAATAATTTGAACAGAAGAGAATAATTCAATCGAGACATTAAGACGATATATTTGTTATTAGTTACCAAATGAAAATTAATTTCAATACTGTCCACAGCGAATAATATTCGAACGTTTAACAAAGGAATTGTTAATATTCCATTCGAATGGAAACATCAAATTGTTTTCATATTTAATTTCGTGTCTTAACAAATGCAGGTGATTCATAAGCTGTAAGTTAAGTTTAAATTTGAATATAATTTTATTTAAAAACAATATTTTTATTTCACTATGCATGCGATATACCATAAAAATATATTTTTTTTGTATAATAATTTTTGCAATACATCAAAACCAAATCAAAATTAATTTCAATACCGTCGACAGAAAATTTATTTCTACTTACAGTTTTATTGTATATAATCACTGAAAGCGTGAAAAAATTTTTTGTTTATTGAGTTCTGTTGTAATTTTTTTCTATCATTAATTATCAAATACAATTTTAAAACTTTGGCTTGCCAGCAAGCTTGCAATGATTTCGCAAATCTTTATATATCGATGTTTAATGAAATTAAAACAAAAGATGTTTAAGAATATTCCAATGGTTATAATTATTAATAAAGAAATGGAAACGCGAGACAAAATAAAAAAAATAGACACAAATTTAGGCCTAAATTTCAGCCCGAAAAAAAGCAATAATTTCGTCTCAAATTTCTGTGGATTCAGCAAAAAAAAAAAAAAAATAGAGAAAAAACAATAGAGAATTTTTCTCGTTGTTGCCAAATAAGCTCCAGCTGCAAAGCTCGTTTTTTTTGCTTTCGCATAAATGTTTTTAAATTATGCTTTGCTAAACAATTGTTGCAGAAAAAATAGCTATACGACATAAATTGCATAAACGATTTAAAAGGAAAAAACAGATGCAGACAAGGAACTATTTAACAGAAATAAAAATGACGTTTTCGGAACTATTAATAAAGAAGTCAGATTTTTTTTACAAATAAACTTAATAAAAGTATAGGTAGACCTAAAAATCTTTTGAAAAACTTGAAAAATATAGGAGTTACAAAATCTAAAAACTCATCTTCATAACCCAATTTTTGTTTAAAGTAAAGTAAAAAATTTGTTTTTGATCATTTTGATCATGCTTTTAAATTATTTTTTAGAAATCTTTCAACCAATCTTTTAAAACCCCTTCCAAAAGTAACAAATGTTTATAATAGTCAAGCAACCCAAAATTTTTGTAACCAAATGAAAATTTCGAAGGAATTTGAAATCTACTCAAAGGTTACTCATGATGTAATTAAAAATTAATTAACGATTTAGAATTAAATAAGTCACCAGGGTTTGATGAAATATCATCTGCGTTCTTTAAGGAAGGATGCGCTTCTATTTTGAGACCACTCAAACAAATAATAAATCTTTTTGTCAGGAGTACCACATTTCCAGATAATTGCAAACAAGCTAAAATTGCTCCGTTATTGAAAAAAAGGGAGGAAAAAAAAAAACTACAGATCCATATCGTTATTTTTAATTGCATCCAAGATTTTTGACCACGTTTTTGAAGATCAAATTAGAGAATTCGTTGAAAGAGAGAACATTACATATTAATTTCAATTTGGAATTCTAAAAGATTTTTCGACAGAAAAATGTTTGTCATATCTGTATGACAGACTTACAATAGACTTTGAAAAGGAATGTCACTCTGGAATGAACCTTATAGATTTCCAAAAGGCCTTGGAAAAAATAGTCCTCAATATTTTGTCTGAAAAACTGAAATTAATGTTTTTTTCGGAGAATGTAGTTTTCTGGTTCTAATTTCTGAAATAGAAAATATAAATTGAAAGTTGATATGGTACTTTCTGATGAATTATTAGTGAAATGTGCTGTCACTCAGGGGTCAATTTTAAAACCTCTTGTTTTTGCGAACGACATGACACAAGCACTAGACTCTGAATTACTTCCTTACGCAGACGACTCTTGCTTGATTTTCCAAGATAAGGATGTAAAAGAAATAGAAAATATTCTAAGCAGAAATTTTCCAAGCAACACACATCAGTTACACCCAATAAAAACAGTAAATTTACTATATATTCGGTTTTTAGGCGACAACGTTTCAACTTGTATTAGCTTCTTGTTGCTTTGCCGTTTAATACGGTTTGGTTGATCGAGTTAATTAGTATTAGTGTGGAATTAAACAATGAAGTTCAAACAAATAATGGGTAAAACATTATAAGGTGAAAATGAATTCTAAAAGAAAAGAAGAGAAAAAAACCGTTTTCTTCGTAGTAGACAAAACGAGCTCAAAGATGATCAGACTTTACAAGCAAATAACCTGTTTCTTCAAAAAAAATTTCAATTTTACTTCTTTATCATGTAATGAAAGAATCGAAGAATAGCTTATAGACACTGAAATCTTATCTGGTGTATTTTTCCTGCCAAAATGTCCAGCGTAAGAAACCACATTGCTAATTCTTTGTGATGACGCTTTGAGAAAACAAGGACTTGTATCTTTTCTTAAATTAAATTGTAAAAAGGAAAAATAATAACAGTTTAGATGTAAACAAAAGACCTGTATATATGATGCGAAGTCTCGGTCATGGCTTCGCAGGAATTAAAAAACTCACGTCGCTGATGAATATGCTGAAACCAATGGCTCATACCAGTTGTGATAAACTCTCAAAAACATCTGCTGTAGCTGTTAAATCTGTTGCCGAGGAAATATTGTCAGAGGCTGCTGAAGAACTTAAAACAGAACCCAATAATATCAGACACTGAGGTTTCCTATGATGGCTTCTAGCAAAGAACAGGTTTTTCCTTGCTCAACGGAGTTTTCGCAGCCATCTCGCTAACGAACAGTAAAGTGCTAGGTATAAAATCGATGAGTCAATCTTGTAAAGCATGTTTTATTGAAAAAAGAACTCATGTTTTAGGACTTTAACTTACATGCCCTTTTCATATATATATAAAAGTTGTATAACATTTTTCGAAAAAAAATTTAGGGTATGTTTCTCCCTTAAAATAGATGGGATTTGTATTTATTATAATATACATAACATAAATGCCTAATATACTACATAACATAATAAGATTATGCAGCATTTTATTAACCACCCTGTTACAAGTCCATTTATATTAGTTAGCCCTTTACTTTGTTTTTTTTATACAGGAGGTGAATTTTTTTAAAGCTGTATATCAAAAAAATATGGGAAAAAATTGTCTGTCATCAAAATATTTTTATATGGAACAGGCTTTCTTTTAAAATCGATCAAAAACTATAACGTTTTTAGACATAAAATCAAGGAAAAATTTTTTACCTCCCTGGATATAGTTCGCAGATCTAATAAATATAGTATGATACAAACTATAATACAAATTTTTAGAATTTTTTTTGCTATGCTTCAGCTAATCAATGCTTTTGTGTGTTATGTATAACGGGATCACAATAAAAATATTGTTGTGACAAACAATTTTTTTGCCTATCCCTGCCATCAATTGTTTTTTTATCTCTTGTCTTTCTTAGCTTAAGTATATTTGTTTGTGGCAGAATAAATACTTACTTACTAATTTACTCAGTTATTTAATTACTTATCTACTTACTTACTTACTCACTCACTACTTTCACGAAGAGCACATTTTTATATTTTTCAATCATCATCATTCACATCATAAGAGCTGAATAACTTCTCAAGTAAAAAAAAAAAAAGATTCAGCTGTTATCCATGTAAATAATCCCAAAAAATCTCACGGGAGGAGCGTGGGCATATTTTTTGAGAAAACCCATAATGTTATTTTCGTATTATTGACCAATAAATATAAACAAGAGGCCAATAGATAGATGAGGTTAAACTTGGGGAAAACTTGCAACATTGTGTAAAAATTCTTACCAAAAAATTAAAAAGGAGCATAAGAAATGTATTTAACGAGCACCATAGGATTAAAAAATCGCTCGACCTGCTTTACCTAAATGGTTAAAAGCACAGCTTTTTGGAAAAGGTGATGATGGAAGAAAAGTGATAATGGGAAAAGGGCAATGTCTTGTGACGGATCGGTTAGAGGGTAGTTGGAAGAAACACCAATAATAGCGACGAAGATACCTTGTTTTCCTACCCTTCTTTTCAGTTATGTTGTTGTAAAACCTTGTGATCTAATTTGCGTCAATTTTTTGATCGTTTATATGGAAATTCAATCACAATCCCCTTCGGTTTGAAAACCACTCAGAAAATATTTTTTCAATTAATGATTTTCAATGTCCATTCAAGGCAAGATTTAGTAACAGTAATAACTGCGCGCTGTAGTTTGGAACCTTTTCAAAAAAATTTTTTTTGCTTTGGAACAGTGTAGCAGTTACAGGCTGCGTTGATCACCCTGGAGATAATCAGACCAAATAGTTCTGGTTGAAGCTATCTAGCCTTATTTTTGCAAGCAAAGAAATCACCACGATCCACGTGAAAATTTATGCACATAAATATCAATATCTGATGAAAAAGTATGTTTCAAGATCAAATCATGCTATCTAGTGGCATGGATATTTCATGGCAAATACTTAAACGGTTATTGAGATATTGTGGCCGGTGTGCGAAATATCGCTTTTTGTGAAAAACACTATAAAAATTAATCCAGATAACAAAATATTAAAGATAACATAAAAAATGATTAAAAACAACAGTAAAATTTTTATCTTAAACTCACCGGCTTCTAGTCTCTCCTCAGTTAAAATAAATTTGTCCATTTTTTTCATCTGAGGATATGCTATCGTGCTTTGTTTAACGCATCCGATTGGCATTCGGCAAGCCACAATCGCCTAGAATTTATAACTTCCCAACCATTCAATGTGTAAATACCAGCTTCCATGCCTAACAATTATTATACTAGAATCGTGGCTTTGCGACCATTTTTAAAGTTGCCTATATACAACTAATTCAAGAGAGATAACGAAACACAATTTACTTTGGGCACACGGCCCCAAATTGTATCATTAAAACTTTCATTAGCATTTTGGGTTTTTCCGTGTAAAAATTTTTTTCTTACTTAAGAATACTTCTTTCGCGGTGTGATTAATGGATTACTTAAGAGTGCATGTATAGCGGTATTTTCCAGATTTATTTTTCTATCCACAATAATCCGCTCTCAAAGTTTACAATTTTTTTTTCTAGATGAAAATGAAGAAAAATCTAGATCCTAAATCCTGAAAATCGGACAAACGGTTCTTGAACGGAGGGCAATTTGAAAACAGCTGTTCTATAAAAATGCGAAATTATAATAAAAACTTAGAAAAAAGAAACTAAATTAATAATAAATAGCATGATAAAGTGAAAGTGATGAAATCCCCTGCCTCATATGATTTCACTTCTGTTTCTTTGGTTTTGTTACTTTTATTAACTTTCTTACCCCGTAAGATTTTTCGACTTAATTTGTTCTTGACATCATTTTTTTGCGGCAACAAACCATTTTTTTTGGTTTAAAGTATCGCAGCCTAAAACGGCAAACTTTTCCGGTAACACATCTATTGATCGAAATAACGTAACTGATGTGTTTTTTTAAATATTGAAGTTAGCAACGGCAAACGCCAAATTCAAGTTGAATAAATGAGATGTACTTACTTGTTGGGGTTCTTTCCCAGATACATCTTGAGTTTTGCCATGAAGGGATTTTTCTAATTGTTTACCATCACTAAACTATTTGGATATCGGTTTAATTTTATGAACAATATCAATTGGTAAACACGGTCCATGTTTGAAGGTTTGCGTGCTATTGGCTTTATCGCGATTGAATTTACACCAAGTCTTTTCCAGTAGGACAATGTGGTAAGTGTAAATTATTATTTTTATTCAATGAGACACGATCAAGTGTAGCTAGCGTAGCAGCTTTCATACAATTCAGATCGCTTTATTTTGTTTAATTCCTACATCAAAGTAGTTTTGTAAATTACCGACTGTTGCATCCGTTAATCGACTTCGCTCATAAATTCTTAAGATAAGATAAATATATTTTCCACATTAAACAAATAAAAAAGACAATGTAGTCTTGTATAATAATATAGAAAGAAAATACGACATTGTATTTTTTATTTGGTTAATTTGAAAAATGCGGTTTTTGATTTGCGTGGTCTTTTTCAATCGACTTAATTGTGTACCCACACGTTTTTGGTAGTGACCCAGACATCCTAGTTTTTTGGCTTCTATGCCATTATGCGCACGTTTATATTCTGCTATAGTTTTTACTGTCACCGTCACCTAGGTAACTGACATACCTCAATTTATTTTTATCAATAAAACGTTCAAAATTTCTTTTTGCACCTACAGTTTCCATTATACCGGTTGACCCTTGATAGCTGGATTTAAACTGATGACTAAGTCTCCATATCTTTCAGGGGTTATTTCTGTCACATAATTTATAAAATACAGATATATATATATAACAGTTTTTTGGACAGTTCCTGGTCACTAAAGGTACATAAAATGGTTTTTGTATAGTTCCTGGTCACAATAGAAAAAATATTTTGAATAGTTCCTGGTCACAAAAAATACAGTTTTTTGACGGTTTCCAATCACAATAAATACATAAAGAGGTATCAGCTTTTTTTAATGGTAAAAAAAGACACAAAAAATGTTTTTGGACGTTTGTTGGTCATAATAGATACATAAAAAATCTCTTTGGACGGTTTCTCGTCTCAATAAAATACATAAAGTAAATTTTTGTGTACGTTTCAGTTCACAAAAGATGCATAAAATTATTTTTGGAAGGTTTTTGTTTACAACAGATACATAAAAAGGTTTTGGGTCCCGATAGACACATAAAATCGGTTTTTTGATGTTTCTTAGTCAAAGTAGATGCATAAAATTGTTTTTTGTACGGTTCCTGGTCACAATAGACACACAAAATGTTTTCGGAAACTGCAACACGCATATTAAGGAATACTCATTTGAAAAAATGGAGCAAACTCACACCTCTTTATCTAATTTTATCTAGTTATCTCTTATCTTTTTGCTTTCGTTTGACAAGTGGGTTAAGGTAAAAATCTGAAATTTAGAGCATCCAGTACAAAACGTCTCTGTTCTAACATTAAGCAAGGGTTTTACTGATAGTTAAATTTTTTAATGGTACATAAAATGCTTATAAGATGCGAGAGCAACAAAACAAGCCACGCTAACATATTTTTTTTTTCTGTAAATAGAGATATGGTTTTATGATCAAAATATTATCGTATTAGAAGATAAGCAATGAAAGCGAAAAACAACGTTTGGTAGTTGCAGAAACTTTATCTTTAGTTGCCAAAACTAAAAACTAGTGAAATAAGTCTATAAAAAAAAATCCAATTTATTTAAGAAATAATACAAGCAAACGTACAAAACCTTTAATAGTTAATTCATTAATAAGTTATATCTTAATGACCAATTCAAAACCTCGCGCTCGTGGCTTTAGTTTTCATTTGTGAAATTTGGACTTTGATACTAATCGTGGACTACAATGTTTCGGCACACAAGCGTGACGTACTCTGAAGATTTAGTTCTTCAGAATAAAAGATGTCAATGAAAATTCATAAATGTACCAAAGTTAATGATTTGCAAAGTAAAAGTTTAAGCGGTTTAATTTCTGCGAAGCTTAATTGGGGTTAAAATCTGCGCAAATGATACACATGAAAAAAAAAAAAAAAAACAAATAAATAATAATAATAATAAAAAAATACATTTCAAAGTTTTAAAAAAGTTTATTCAAAAAATAATTCCAGGTCGTTTATCTTTTTGAGTTAATGTATATAACCAAGGAATGAGCTAAAAACACCAGCAAACTTTTATGAAAAATGACTACTGTTGTATCCCGGAAATTTTTAAAGTAAACATTTAAATTTTGTCTCGATTATTACAATAAACTTTAAAAGCCTCGAATTAAGTTCGAAAACCTTGAATAAAGGAAATTAGTTTTAAAGAACTTTAGCAACAAAAAATGAAATTTTAATTGTCATAAATAAATATTTGCATATCTCTGCATAAAATGCAAATAATTAGACAATAATAACAGATTTCAAGTGTATATTGCGAATTTCGCTAAATCTAATACCCGCGAAATTTAACACGCCGTTTGTAAAAACATAATGATCGTTGGATTTTTTTAAAAATTTGAAACATTGGTCAAAGAGCTTATAAAATATATAATTTAATTCGGAATATGTCAATATATAATAACAAAGTCAACAATATAAAAATATCATTTTTAAATAATTATCTCTTGTCTGCGATCCACACTATCATACGAAAAATAAAACTGGTATATCATCGTATTCATCTTAGAAGCTCCTTAAATAGAGGTTACCAATAAGAAATTAGCTTTATTAATTAAATAAGAAAAAAAAACCTTGAGTCATCTGTAAGATCATAAAATTATATAAAACAACGAAAATGTTCGATGAGCTAAACATATTATAAACTTTTGTAAAAACTTTTTTTTTTCGCAAAATAGGGAAGACCTCAGACAACTACATATTTTATATGTGCCTATTACATAAAATTGCATTAAATAAAACAAAAACATAAAAATATTTTTGTAACATAAAAAAGCTTGTAGGAACTAATTCCAAATGCAAACTCTTTCGCCAGCGATTTCAGAGTAAATATAATGAAGCTTAGCCAACTTGAAAACCCAACAAAGATTAAGCTTTATTAAAGGGGAAATTATTCCCAATAGCTAATTTAGGGTCGTTTAGTTCTAAAAAAAATCCAAGTAAAAAGTTGCTCACTACTTCCAAGACGAAGAAATTAAATTTTATCGAAGAAACGAAAATCTTGTATAACCAGATTCGAAAAACAGAAAAATTAGCTTAAGAAACCAACCTTTTTAAAGTATGCAAACGAAATATACAATACTTTGTACATTATGAAATGGAGATTTTAATATATTTACGTCTTTCTTCCAATAATTTTTTAGCTGATTTCACAGTTAAAGGTTTCTGATGTTGATTTTTATTTTCGCCATTTTTTAGTTTCTAAAATTTTACATAAAAATAATATAAAGCTAATACAACAATTAGCGAGTGAAAAGTGATTAAATCAAAGCATTATTTAAATAACATGCCCCATTAGATGGTTTCTGCACGTTCATAAAGAAGCAAAATTATACCATTTTGACCATCAAAATTACACCATTTTGACCATCAAAATTACACCATTTTGGTCAACAAAAGTAATCAACTGAATTTGCTTAGATTTACAATGGTTTCTTTCAATTTTTCGTTTTCATAACTTTTCGTCTATAAAAAAAGAAAAAAAAAAAAAAAAAGAAAAGAAAGGTCATGACCAACCAGATTTAGGCCTAAAAAGCCAGAGTAAAAATAAAACGCACAGATGTCAGAATGTCATTGAACTTCTTTTTCATAATACTTTCCCTCCCTTAATTTCAATGTTTTAGTTCGATATGTGTAAACTCACAACGGCTAGCAAGAAATATAAAATACAGAAAACGTAAATTTAACACCACTTAACAATAAAGAGGTGTAACTAAACCTAAATGTTATATTCACTGTATTTATTTCTTTTTTAGTTTATTTTTCACACTATTATCACAATATCTATTCACGATACCAATGCCAGCATTGTTACAAGGTTATATAGAGGGATCACACACACAAACTTTTGATAAAATTTTTTTATTTAATCATGGCTAACATTTACAGCTCTATATATTTAATCGATTGAATTATTTTTGATAAAATGTCATGGACAAGCATATGAAAATTCAAAGCATTCTTACTTTACTGTATCACCAGATGAACTAATACCAAAGCAGTTAGTTATCAATAAAAATAAATTTTGTCTTTATAAAATTTTCTAGTGCTGCTGCCTCATTCTGAAATTCTTACATTTAAAAATTTAACAAAATTCCACTGGATTAAATTTTAAAGTTACTTTTTTTGATTCCGCATAAAACAATTACTAAGATAAAAAGCCCATGGCCGTTGATTCCGCATAAAACATGGCCGTTGAGTGTTTAACAAATATAAATGTATTATTAAATTATTTTTACCTGGAGCTGTTCTTTAAGTTTACTAACTTCTCTGTTTAACCTATCAAATATCACGCTATCAGATCTGATTTTCATCTATAAAAGCAAAAAATGATAAACGCATGCAAAATAAATTTTCATATCGATAAAGAAAATGGAGAATAATTACTAAATCGAAACACAGTAAATTTTGGGCCTGCAAGCATGAATGGCGTGTATTTACACCCTCGCACTAAATCATGACCAGAAATATTTTTAGGCGACCCCACATTATCAAAAATTTTGTCGAGGGGAGTAAATGGTGCAAAAAAAACAGTGCAGATTCAGTTGCAACACTGCGACCACAAGATGTTTAATATCATCAAGGAAATTATGTTTCAGTTTAGGAAATATGAAATGATTTAAGCCATCATGTAAATTTTTTAGAAGTTTAAGCCTGTTCGATAATAGATTTAAATACTCAAAACCGACCATGGAATTTGACAGCAAATTTTGAAACAGGCACTTTTTGAATATAGAAACAGTGTTGCAGATTAGGTTTTAAATCGCTCGCGTAATTTGCAGACAAAATTGGACCTACAGAGATGCCTTCACTTTGGCCCAACAAAACTTTTAGGAATAGTATTTTGCAAAGTTCAAAAACAAAATATATTATTTTAAGGCCAGTTTAGATTTATGGCTTGAGCCCCTGGAATAAGAAATTTTAGGTAGCAATATGAATAAAAAAATGACCTCGATGGCTCATTAATTACTGGAAAGTGTCGATGGTTTTTTAATGTCCTGAAGATTCCTTTAAAAGTAATGACCAGGTTTCAAGAATTTTCATTTTTTGGAACAAAACGATCCTGTTTTTTGGCACATTAAACTTTAAAAAAAAAAAATATGTAAAAAGAAATTTTTTAAATTTTGGTTCAAAAATTCAGCGGAACCAAAAAATGGAATCTTTACACCAAATTAGAACATGCAAAAATGGTCAGAAAAAATATTTTATATGCTACCAAACTTCAGCGGAACCAAGCACAAAATTAATAAAAGTTACTACATTACATATTGTCGTTGGTATACCCATATTATAGTCCCTGAGCACTTAATCAATCACACTTCTTACATTTAACCCATGTTTAAATTGCTGTAATGAACCTACATCTAGTAGCAAATCAGCAAAATATTCTTTCATACGGCTTTCTCTTTCTATATGGAGTCTATTTTGTTCCACAGTAACAGAACGAAGGCAGGCGATCTGTTGCACAAGATAATCAAAATGTTCGTGATTAATTGCCATTGTTTCAGTATTAATTTTATCACAGACTGCACATAAACTACTTGGACTATAACTCTCCTCCCCACGGGCATTAGATAAGCCATGATTTATAGAGCAATTCTTTCCGAAAGGACATTTTACGACACGATCTTCGTCATATCCGCTACTTTCTGTACTGCCTCCTTTCATTAGAAACTTTGGAAAAGAATACTTTATATTTTTATCAACATCTGAAGAGGCTAACGATTCAAGTTTGGGAGAGCAACTAGAGAAATAAGCACTATCATTGTTTTTAGTAGCACAGGTGAATTTACGATTAATTAACAAAGGGTCATTAAAGTTCTCGAAAGAGTAAGATTTTTTGAGATCCGCGTAAACATCAATTACGTCATCACATTTTGAAGTTTTAACATCTTCATATTGTTCCTTTTTAAATTTATTCTCAGATGAATCATTATTTGGCATTATTTTTCTAGATATGGTTTGGAAAGCGGCTGAGAGGTAGCCTTTCTTATTATTTGGAACGATATCAGGTGAAAGAACTAGACTATTTTGGGAATCACTATCAGGAATCGTAATCGTGAGTTTTACTTTTGTTTTTTCATCTTTATCTTTTTTATTGTCAGTTTTGAGTCGCTTAAAAAAATCCTTTACGAATATGTTTATTTTTTTTGCCGGTACATTCGAAGTCGATTCTATTTGATCATTATTTTGGTGATCCTTCATTGGCTCGTCTATTTTTGTCTTATCTGAGTCATCAGTGTTGAAATTAAAAACATCAGCAGCATTCCAATTTAATGTATCTTCATTAATGTCACTATCTTTAAGTTCATCAAACCTATGAGTTTTAACTCTTGCAAACATTGACCTACGATTTTGAGAACAATCAGACAAAACAGAAATGCTATCTGCTTCAATATTATCTTGCGGACTAGACAGTTTAGCTGGTGTCGGAATCAATGGCTGAGTTTGAATGCCTTTTTCCGTTTGTTCAATTTCACCAGGAAATTCTTCGGATATACTAATTGGTTTAAAACTATTCAGGGGTTCTTTGATGTTTTCCTGCTGATTATGGATAACAGTTGCTAAACTACTTGTGCTTTTATCACTAACAGAATTTCTGCTGTTGAATCGGTTGATTTTTAGAAACAACAAATTGTGAGGTGATACAGTAACATCCTCAGTCAAGGTGTCCCCACGACCTTCTATGGAGAGTTTTCCTTAAGATAAAAAGAAGCATAAACTTTAAGCATACAAAACACACACAACATAAAAACGTAAAACGCACATACACGCGCAGTTATATTATTTTTTATACAACAGCTTACTGCAGTGTTGCGTTATAAAAAAGAGGTAACAAAAACACAATTTTTTATTACAAATTTTTGGTATATTACATACATTCATCAGACATATGACAAATATCAAATAATTAAAAGGACTATTTTTAATCTAATAAACTTTCAGTGCAAAAAATCAATTTTAAAACTGGTAGCTATTAGAACATTTACTCAGCCTATAGCAAAAAAATTTCCTTCACATTTGACTTGACTATGGTTTAACTAAACACACCTTGGTTGTTTTAAAAGTAATGTTTAAGTACCTCTAGGAATAAGCTTTATAGTCAGGCAGAATGGGGTAACAATTTTGCACTTTTTGCTAAAATCATGATTTTTTTCTACACATAGTCGTTAGTTTAATTAGAATAAAAAAAGCTCAACGCACATTTTTTTTTGTTTACTGTAAAGTGCGTAATTTGCAGACCAGATAATGTAAATTACTGACCATGATTTTCACTCCAAAATACTCCCGCTCTGCTCTTTATTTAACCTTAAATTAATTTAGATCGTAATAAAAACAATCAATTTAAAACAAAAACTACGTTTCAGAATAAAAAAAATAGTATTTATTCCATACTTCTATTTTACAGAACAGATATTTGAATATTCTTAAACATGGTTTTTAAAATTTTTTTGTTATCAAATTTTGAATGCTTTAGAAATTATTGTGTATCAGAATACGCTTTGTGTAAATTACATATAGCATACTTTATCACCTGTAAAGTTTGTAATTTGTAGACCAGATTTTTAGATGACAAGCGCAGTAGGCTGATTTCATTATAAAGTGTATAATAGTTAAAGCTTATAAAATCAATATATTTTAACATTCACAGTCAGCATTGCATTTACAAAGTTCTGTAAGTGGATATTCTGCATTGCCACATTTAAATCTACCTATGCATCCCTTTTCAATGTTGCAACCGTAGTTGGTATCAACCGGGGTGTTGCTATCAGTGACTGCTTTCACACATGACCTGCTTGGTATGAAGCTGGCATCAAATGTTGCGTTAAACCAGACTTTTCATCGCTCTCCATTTCTTGACATATAACTCTCATAAACATTGGTCAACTTAAGGCACTGCGTATTGCTGTAAAGGAAACATACAAACCTTTCAGCTATAGGCAAAGTTTCATGGATGGTTACTTGATTAAGAAGGTGTGTCAGTTTTTTAAAAACAGCCATAACTCCTTCATAATTGTTCTATGTTTGAAAAGCAAGTTTTTTTCCACAAATATTTAGTTGTATTAAACAGCTCTTTGTCATATGGTTTGCATGTCACAAAACACAAGTATCGGCATCCTCGTGACTACAGAGTGATATATCTTTCAAAGGGAGTTCAGGAAAGCTGATTAATTTTACTTATGACATGTTTTCCGATTGTCTTCAGTTTAACTGTTTCACTGCCAAGATAACCAAAAAGCTCCGTCTTATTTTTTTTGCCACTGTGAAAAAAATGCTTCCCAGTTCGTTGGAATACTTGCACTTGCTTCAACTTTTCCCCTAATTCCATGTTTACATTTACTACGAGTTGTGGATTTCCAACTAGACTCAATATAAACGTCCCGCACAATATATAACTGTTTCACATGGTGTAACTGACTGTGAATGCTTCAGCATTTTTACAATAACAGAACCTTCTAGTACAATTGCTTCACTTGGCGGTTTAATGTTGTTTGGTGTTGTAGTTTCTTCTAAGCACCCTTCTAGACATTTCATCACATCAGATTTACAACCTGTGTGTGCCACACCATCTTTCGTTAATAATGGTGGACATGACTGATTTTCGAGTTGAAAGAATTTGTTGAGACTGCCATTACTTACTTGATTTGTAATAAGCAGTTGTAAGAATAACTGTTACGTTATTATTAATATTGTTTACTTCAAGCTGCTTAGTTAAATTTTGTGGAATATGCTGTGCATGGAATGTTGGTAGTTTGTTCTTTTTAATTGGATCATCACTAAGTTTCGTTTTGTTGAGAAATCTTGCTGAAGTGTAAACTCTTCATACAATTGTTCCCAAATTTTTCAATGGTTTATTTTACAACACTTTCATCCAACATATCTCTCGAATCTAAAACAAGATCACCACTTGCTTAAAGAAATGGGATGCCAAACTTCTCAATAGTAGAAATGAGATTGTAAGCATGTGATTGAAATCTTTTATGGATGGTTGGCGTTTTCTCGTGATCCCTAGTATCTTCTTTCCCCTTGCTAGTAAAAATTCGAACCCTGTTATTGAACATGTTTTTTTTTTATCAAAGCAATAATTAAAATCAAAAAAGAATATAATAATATTATTACTTCTTCCTTTTAAAAATATGTATTACCAACAGTAAAATAATAACAATCGTATGTCACTTATAAAAATATTTTAAAAATTTCGGTCAGTATATTAAAAAAACTGGTCTGTAGAATACACATTTTGCATATAGCCAAAAACTCTTTTGATTCAAATAAAATAAGAAAGAATGGTATTTTATGTAAAAAAAGGTATAGTGAGTAATTTATAAAATCTGGTCTGTAAAAAATGTGCACAATGATTGTGAAAATTGGCACCATTCTGCCTGACTATTAGGTTTACCTCCACTTTGAAGCTCTTAAAGTTCGTTTTGACAAAAAAATTTATTCTTCGGTTTGAATTTTTGACAAGAATCTTGTAAATATCATGACTATGATTGTAGAAAGATACAGAGTAACACTAAAAAAATCCTATTGTTGATTGACCATAAAGTATAAGAAAAACATTTGGTTCAATGAATCTTTAACTCTTAATAAGTAAAAATCAGGTAAGCCATGTAGGTATATTTATACTTTGAGGATATTTGCCTTAATTGGATCTTTAAAAATATAAGCAGACGAGTTAAAAAAAAATTTAAAAAGTGATGACTTTGTGTTGGTACATAAAATTATGTGATGAACTGGTCTGTAAAATTATGTGATGAACTGGTCTGTAAAATTATGTGATGAATGTGCGTTTTGGTAAATTAACTATTTTTTATCATAACATTGTCAATTTTCATCAATGCTTAAATTTCAAAAATATATTTTTTTTTACCACTTTAAAGTGAAAGGGTTGGAAAATTAGCTTTTGTGAAACCTTTCTCATAAAATCAATATATAGTTTTAAAGTACAAGGGTGAATACCTTGAAGTATAAATTTTCCCTAGCAACGAGCCTTAATGACCATTTTCTATCTCAAAAAACTTCCACTTGTTATTCTGTTTTTGAATA
This sequence comes from Euphysa ruthae, assembly GCA_035046665.1. Lineage (NCBI taxonomy): Eukaryota > Metazoa > Cnidaria > Hydrozoa > Anthoathecata > Corymorphidae > Euphysa > Euphysa ruthae. Next base: position 1,511 of record JAUZNK010023056.1, on the reverse strand, counting down.
AAGAAAGATTTGAGGTGTGTCTAGAACTTTAGTTAATATGTTTTCATGTAAAATGCATGAAAATTTCGGAAATTTTTTTGTGATAAAGTGCGAAAATGAGTGGCAATTTTTGGTGGGTGAAAAATTGCCACTCATTTTGAATAATGTTTGTAGAAAAAACTGATTTTGTTTGGGAGGTTTTTGGAAAAAAATCCTAACCTAATTTTAAAATTGAAATATTGATTAAATTATATCGATATAATTGATTATAACATTATACCTTCATTTGCTACAGTAAGGGTGTCATTTTGGTGAACACAGCGTGAAAGTAGCGTTATTCTATCAAAAGTTAATGACTGCAGCAAAAACTATACTTTTCGGTCCCACAAGCCCAAAAATTTGGTACTGGATAATTTTTATATTATTTTGTATTACTTTCATAATGAACATGATTCTGTGAAAAAGAAATTTCTCAAAGAAATAAGGAATTTAGCTTTTTCACTATTCGACCACCAAGTTAGTATTCAAATTGAACCATAAAAAAATTGAAACACACAAGAATTAACTTACACCTTCTTAGTTTTTTAATATTTTTAAAATTAACAATCAATTTTTTTTTTCATACCAATTAAAACCTAAAGTTTTCTTTTTAAGGACTGCTCACTTTGGAAACAAGGCTTTTAAAGAGCTGGAAGCCATAAAATAAGCCTTTTTTTTAAAAACTGCTTTAAGTTTTAAGCAAATCAAAATGAAAACAAAAATTTGAATTTGATGAAATAATTGGTAAAATTTTTAACAAAGGTTATCATTTTGACTTTTTTTGTGCTTACCCTGATGCTATGAAGTCAGCGAAAAACTTCTGAATTCGTAAAATTATTCCAGAGGCATCTCTTATTTTGTAAAAGTCAAAGTCATTATAAAAAAAAAAAAAAAAAAAAAAAAAACCCAACAATATCAGCTCACTCAACTCATATTACATAAATATTATATATGAATATTTAAGATCGGAAGTGGAAGTGATTAAATGTCAAATGACAAGTTTTTTTAAAAAATTATTTCAACACTTAATTGTAAAATTATCACTAGAGATACCTTTATCAGAATCAAAGCTATTGTTTAGTGGTTCAGGAACTTCTTCTAAAGTTGATAACTTTCTCAGCATGCTACTAGTTGATGAAGGAGAAGTTGACCGTGGCATATTCTCTTCATCTTGCGAGAGATGTATCGAGGGAATATCAGCATTATTACTCTTAAAGAGAATTCTTCTTTTTTTCGCTGACAGTGGATTGTCGCTTGACAGAGAAGATAGATCAATACTACTTTCACTAAATCGAGGGTGAGCCATTGGATTGGAATCTGATCTGTCAAACGTATTTTGTAAATGCTGCAAGAAAAACATATAAACTAAAATATAAAAATCTTTTATGACTTTTGAATGCCAATAATATCTAATAAAAATAATTATATATATATATATATATATATATATATATATATTCATTCAATATCAATTTATTAGTTTATGTATTACT
>JAUZNK010023045.1:0-20314 GCA_035046665.1 Euphysa ruthae | reverse complement strand
GTGGAGGGGGGAGAAGGGATACGGGATACTTCAAAAATATACTAAAGCATAAAAGGGAAGGGGGGTTTTCAAAAATGCCTATAATTTTTTTTGTCTATTTCTTTTTTATTATTATTATTTTTTTTAATCCATTAGTATTAAGCGACCCTTTTTCTATAGTTGATTTTTAAAAAATTAAACATGTTTATTCTAACAATTTATCTTTGAAAAATTATTTTTCACACTTATGAAAGTGATCGTGCAATATTTCAAAATATAACAGAAAGGTGTTTAAGCATTTCTAATAAAAGTGTGAAATTTTCATAAAGTACAATTTTTGAAGTTTCAAGGCGTGGGGGTAATGTCTTGAAAAGTATGTACGCTTTTGAAGCACTCCCCCCCCCCCTCTTCAAAAAAGGGTTTCAAAATTGATGAATTTAGGCTTATGTACTTTTTGAATGGCCCCATATATGTCTCGACAAGAAAAACACTAAATAAAAAGAGTAAATAAAGAGGTTTTGAAAAGAGTTTATAAAAGCTTAATATTATTTGAAAACTGGATACATTGACTTTTTATTGATATTTTAAAGATTAGCTACAAAATTAAAAAAGAAAAAAGATAACTTGTCCTTATAGCAGTTATTTGCTAGTTTTTTCTGCTGTAAAAGTTGTGGTTCTTTCTTTTCATCTCCTAATTTTTTGAGATCTTTTGTGTAATATAAACCGTTTTTCTGTTGGTAAAGTGAGATTGAAACTTTTTTCCTATTTTTAATCAAAATCTTTATCATTTTAATGAAGTACAATGTTTGGTAAATCGATAAATATAAAGTTCTTGGTAAATGCTCACTCATCCTCTTGGTTGATTAAGTTGTGTAGATTATTGGGTTCAGATAATTTTTTTCAATGCAAGCACACCGTTGGTACAAGTACGCTAAAACCTATTTTTCTATCGCACTTAGATGTGACCTGGTGGAACCACAGAAAATGTCCAAAAGAAGATTTAGTATTCACAAAATTAAGATCTATGTTTAATATGGCAATCAAACAAAAGGGAAAATTTGATTAGCCATGGAGAAAGCAATCATATAGATAAAAATACAGGTTACGAATGTCTTGCAGGCGACATACAGGTTCCAAGGAACTCATTTAATTGATTTATCTATAAACCATATGTCAAAAAACTCACTGCCACTATACGAAACTTTTATTCTTAAGAGCGCCAAGTTTCATAAAACATGAAGAAAAAAATACGCTGATTTTCATTTCGAGTGTTTCGCTAAGAAACATGATCCAGTGGATGTTAACAATGGAACTGTGACAAATACTGATAATGCGATGGGCCATGAACCCGAACCATCAAGTAGCAGACAAACACGTTCTACATTTTGTGGTGAAAACTTTCAAAAAAAAAATGTATGTTCTATGGAAAATCAGAGGGAGAAAAAAGTTTGAAAAAAATTACAACTTTTAAGTGACAATGTGTTGGTAGCACGTTTAAGTGAGGGCGATATGGTTGCAATGAAGTCAATCTACCATAAAACTTGTCTGTATGTGTTTTATAGAAAAGTAAAATAGTTAAAGAAAAACCAAGATTCCGTAGTTCATAGCGATAAAGTTTTAAATGGAGTGGCGTTGGCGGAGATAATTAACTATATGAAAAAAATCCTTCAGTGTTCAAGCGTCGAGCCTGTATTCCAACTAATTGCTTTGAGACCACTATGATATTTTTAATCAACCAACATCACCAAACGACAAAGACAAATCAAACTAACTTGAAACCAACCAGCCTTTTACTATTGGTATGTATGATTTTAAATGCTACAATATAAATTCGGAGACTTCTTCGCCAAACTGCATCAGGAACTTTTGATAAAATTTAATAGTGTAAAAGTAAAATGAAATAACTCAACAATAAATGTTTGACATAGTGGAAGTAAAGACGCTCCACTTATGGTATATTTGGATTTGATGCTACATTCAAAAATAAAAAAACGTGAATTAGTTTCAGAACTTGTTTTTATGTGGTTATGCATTTAAATAGATGCAATTTAAATAGATCTGTAAAAAATGACAAAGATCAACTGGTTAAGCCACCTTCTCCTTTAAACCAAGTTTTCACTACTGCCGCAACTGATAATATTGATCATAATGCTACCTCTAGTACAGCGAACGAACATTTTCATTTAGCATCTTTATTTCAACATCCTGAAATTAAAAACGAGAATGAGACTCCATTATTCGGTTTTAGAAAGAGTGACCTTTTAGATGAGATAACAAATTATTATACAGATATTTTACCGATACCTAAAGTAAGATGTCAGGCATTTTATGGTCTGCATATTAACAAGAAAAACAAAAACCCATCAATTTCCTGATATACTCTGTCCTTCTATCACTTTTACATGAAAGTATTAATTCTCCGGCCATGGTAGCACATTGTATGAGGTTGATAAAAAAAAACTAGTTAACGACTTCATCCTGACCAAGTTCTGGTGATTACTGCAGATCAACAAGTGTATGCGTTGTTAACACAAAATCCATTCGAAGAAAAGTAATTTGTCCATCTAACCTATGCTAGCATGGAAAATGGACGTAAAACTGGATAAGAAGAAAAAGAAGACTTTATATTGTTGTCAGAAAAATAATAGTGAACAAAAATTTTAAGAGGCAAGAATAGTCAGAGAAACATAACATAGGAATTTTAAAACTGAAAACAGTTTAAATTAGGTTGTCCAACTATACATGATATGTCGTTTAAACAAGACTGTCAGTTTTATGCAAGTTTATTTGTGTGACATGTCAAAAGTAGAGATGGTGATTTAGCAGATTTCTTCAAACATAAAAACCATTATTATCCACCGGCACTGTTTACGGTAAATTACCTCAAACATCCGACACCATTTCAATATTTGAGAAGTTAGAAGGAAGTTTTCAAGGACAGCCATAGTTCTTGATGGAGCTGCTATCGCGCAGATGATTGCCCCAAGACATTCAAAGAACTTGCAACAGTACTGCTGTTTAGAGTTTGGAAATTATATTCACAGTAAGCTTAAGACACAAAACCTTTTACGCGGAGATATTGTATTCGATATATATAAGCCCATTGGCATCAAGGTAGGAACAAGCGCAAACAAAAATATCGAAAAACTTCTTGTGTGTCGACAAAAATAAAACAAACTTTTTTCGTTACTTGCATATTTCATTGTAAATCAAAGTAGTAAGAAAAAAATGCGCGACGAAGTTGCATTGAGCAAATGTTAACATAACGAAATGAAGCTGTGAAATCATAAAGAGGTAGACACTCAAATTTTTATACATGTTAAAGCACTTTTTTCGGATTGAAATTCAGAAATGATAATATTTACCGTTGACACCTACATAGTAGTTATAACTATATCCCAACATCATATTCTTGAAAAAATGGGGTTAAAAAACTTTGGCTTGAATTTGGTGTTGGATAAAACAGAAAATGGCTAGCTGTGCATTAGTACGCATCCAAACTTGGTCAGCTTGTTTGTGAAAGTTGACTGTTTTGCTATGCATTCAGTGGATGTGATACAGTATCAGGTTTTGTTGGTAGGGGTAAGACCAAATTATGGAAATTCAGGAAGATGTACAATGAATTAGCAGAAGTACAATGAATTAGCAGATGTATTTATAAAATATGGCTGCAGTGGATGACCATTTTGTTGACAAAAACTCAAAATAATGAAACTATATAAACAATGCTCTGTTACAACATATTAAACGTGCCATTTACCAAGCTGGGTAAGTTTATTTTTCAAAATATATATGTTTAAAAAATTGACGACAATAGTAATAGTAGTAGACGATAGTAATAGTAGTCAAAGAGCTAATTTGGTATAAGTTTGATATTTCTTTCATAATATTGTAAGTTTATTATCAAAGATTAAAAATTGGTCTGCAGTCTATTAAAAGTCGTTTTGCGGTTGAAAAGGGAGGGTTTTAAAAAAAGACATAAAAATTACAAGTTTTTATTATCTTATTCAGATGCATATTTTTTTCGTTTACTGCACTGTAGGGGTACCATAAAAGTGTGTATATTTTATTTAAAGAATAACAAATAGTTTAATGAAAAATCAAATAAATTTTTTTTTTTTTTTTTTTTTTTTTTGTAATACTAACGCTAGAATAAATTTAATTTTATTTAATTCTTATATATAGGCCCCTCCCCTCTATTTATATTTGAGTCATAACAACATAAATTGCTGAAAAAGATCACTTCACATAACCACTATTATAAAAAGGAAGAGGTTAATTAATTTGATAAAATAATCACATTTAAGGCTATCGAATAATTATTATAAAACCTCAAAACTTTTTCTTCGAAATACAGATGTAAAGGCGCAATTAAATAATTTGAGTTTTATAATTATGAATATTTAATGCGTAACCAAGGTTATGACCAATGATAGTTAAACCACAAATATTTTCAAACAATGTAATTATCAAGCCATAAAATCATTATGCAACTCTTCCAAGAACACGAAGGTTAGCTTTAAGCTACAGATGAAAAACTTTATTATTTGCATTATAAAATTAAAAATGTTGTTAATAAGAATTTTGTTTTGGGGGATTTTTTGGTATATGGAACTAGAGCATTATAAATGCGCAAAACATAAACATAATTTAACACCACAAGCAGTTCATTATTTAAATTGACTTTTTAGTATGTCTTTTTGAAATGAGCCTTAAAATCTTGTTTGTACTGATCTAAAGATACATCCGGCATACTTAAAAGACGATGGTTTGGGGTTCTTGTAATGTGACCCCCCTTTAACCATGCCAAATAAGAAAATTTTGAGAATATACTTGAAATTTAAATGTGAGATAAAATACCGAAAAAAAGTCTGCAGCACTCTGGAAAACTGTGCTAAACACAAAAACGAACACATTTAAATAAAAAAATTCTATACGAAAGTATGAAAAAAAATCGTACAAATCAATGATAAATATTAACACTTGTTCATGCAGTAATCATGCAGGCACTACTTTCTTTAATGAGGGCACACTTTGACCTATTTTATAGGACTTCCATATGGGGATATTTGATTCATGAACCCTAAAACTTAAAACTTAACCAGAGAGAGATTTCATTCATTTCTCTCCTCTTCAAGGATTTTTTATTCCTTCAAAATTTTAATTCACACACATACATATGCGCTCTCAAAGTATAAAGCAAAAAATATTTACGTGAAAGAAACAATAAACGTTGCACATGCACTTCATGAGATTTGAAAAAACCGTTCTTTGGCAATTTTTAAAAAAAATAATTCATGCAATTAAAACAAGTGTCAAGCAGCTTTTCTTACCAATGTGAGAAGTATCATTTTGTTTTATGATTCTATATTATACAATTTTAAAACTAAAAAAAAAAAGAAGTTATTTCTGCTGAAAAAATCATTGTAAAATAAAATTTAATCACATTTTAATACGACAAAATTTTTTTTGTCATAAATGGTTTGATCTCAAACGGTTTATACCGTCAAACCAATATGATTTTTTTTTATTATTGTTAGCACTTTAATACAAAAAAAATGTGGTTAGAAAATTTAAGTCAATGACTCAAATTTCCTGCTTTATTTGCAATAATTCTTTTAATTCATAAGGAAAATAACAGGTTTTAAAAATATGTTCATATTTCAAAAAAAAAAAGCTCATATGTTTGAAGAAAATGTCCGAATATCATAGGGCACATTCTTCTACTTGGTAAATTAAATAAATTTTATTTGCCCAAATACTTTTTAATCACATTTAAAATTTGCTAGTGCCTTGAAAAAAAAAATTTATATGACACGGCTATTTATTTAGGTAATTTTTTAAAAAATTACAGAAAATAACCCAATGTTTCGGAGAAATTGTCCATATATTACAGGTCATATTTTTTTGGCTCGATAATACAAGTTGTTATTTTGTTCGGGCAAATTATTGTAAAATAGACCAGCGATTTGGAAAAAATATTCAAATATCACTAGTCTCATTTTTTCAACCCGGTAAGTTATTAATATCAAGACTAGTAGGGTTGTCTCTAGTTGTTATAGGAGTAGTAATAGAAAAAACTTTATCGTTATCAGATTAAAAAGTAATTTTATCACCCTTATTGTTAGAGCCTGAAAATTCATAAAAGTCTAACTGTTATTAAAATATTTATCTAGAGCATTAACAACATCGTTGCTATCTTCTTATTTTATTTACAAAAAACTGTGCTCAAAGGCGATGGCATTATTTTGTTGACAATTTTTTTCTTTCCTGTGTTTAATTTAAAATAAGCAACCAAACCAGTTCCATGTATGAGGCTAGTTTATTAGAAGCCATGAATATTGGTGTATTACTTTGAAATCATGGACTAGAATTAGTCACCAAGAACTTTTTTTGATATTTTGCATAAATGAACCACAAAAAGAATCTTTTGGTCCATACAGGGTGAAATCTGCTCGAAAATTTTTTTCAGAAAAAATTTTTTCTTCAAGAAATGAAGTTATAAGAATTTTTAAAAGTTGTTTCAGGGAGCCCATAATTACTTTGTTTTTCAAAATTATTTGTTGTTGTTATCTTATATATATTTCATTTTCAGTGGGAAGAAATGGTTCTGGAAAAAGTAACTTCTTTCTTGGTGAGTTTTATGATTTTTTGACAGCTAATAAATCTGTTAGGGTGCTATAATTTTTCCCATTTTTGTCTACTCACTTTTGTTCAAAACTGAATTTTTATAAAATTGTGCTTGAAATCATTAATTGATAAAAGCAATAAAAGTTTAGATTTTTGATAAAAAAAGTATTATTTTTTTGGTGTTGTTATTTTAGGCCTAAAAATAAACGTTTTCATTTTTTTTTTTTTTTTTGAAATTCATGCATGATTTTTTTTACAAAGCTGTCCCACTCCTCTGAATTAACGTTGGCATTTGGGAAAGCCGAGGTAAACGCCCACATTTTTGTTTCAAGACAGCAAAAAAAAAAAAAAATGTATAAACCAAGAACACAAGTAGTTGAGGTGGGGAGACTTATTTCATAGTCTTTCCACAGTTTTTAGTTTAATATTATTTTAATATAATCAAATAATGGTTGAAGTGTAAATATTTGAATATAAAGTTTCAGGATTTGAGAACTGCTAAAAAGTTATAAGGAATAAATAAAAACTAACTACTTGTCATTTATTATTCTAAAACAAATTTTTTCTTGAACACTGATTTATCGATTATTACTTTAAAAGTTTTATTTTAAAATTATAAAAGGTTTTTAAAAAGTGTGTTCTTCATTTATATCTGTTCCAAATCGCTTTCTCTCAGACATAGTGTCTAGAAGACGAGAAAACTAAAAAAAAAAACCCTTGCAAAACAAAACTTGAGTTTTTAAAAACAAAGGCGTTACCACAAAATGGAGAAACAATTTATTTTGTCTACAATTTACTTTGTTTCTTAGCAACTACAAAGTTTTTTAACCGAACCGTTAATTATTCACGAACTACCAGTCCTGTTACAACCTCTAAAAAATAATATCATATAATACTTTGTTATCTTGATGTATAATTTACAAACATGTTACTGTAATATTTAAAATTTTAGTTGTGGTAGTGACTGTTGGATAGTTGATAATAAAAGCAACTTAATTAAAAAAAAAAGATAAACTCTTATCTTAATAGTTATCTTATTTAGATAGATATGTTTGATAGATCATTATCAATATCATTCCATATTTTTTGTTTATAAGGCTTTTGTGTATTTTTAAAATTTTTTATTTCTGTTGATCTTTTAAGAAGCTTTTAAACCTACTTAAAGTGTAGTATATATTTGTACAGTGCTTGAAATAAGTCTGGAATGTCTGTCGATCTTTGTGATCGGTGAAAGTAAAGAGAGAAACCACCCATTAGTTGAAATATTGGGCGGTCACTATTTATTCAAAAAATGATTTTATCTTATATCTAGATTACAAGTATATTTCCAAAATTTTCTTTTTTGGTTAAAGGGGTATATAATATTAAATACATTATATTTAAAGTTTTACTATATATTGCATAAGTTTAACAAAACATTTTTTCCGTAGTCTTTTCTTTTTTACAATCTTTGTTTTTATATTATAAATAAAGTTTGTTCATTTAAAGTTAATCTTTGTATTCTTGGAAGAGTTGCGTAGTTAGTTTTAGGGTTCGATAATTCTTTTATTCGATATATATATATATATTTTTTTTCAAATAAATTTTAACATAATTTTTAGTTGTTTAATGAGATTTTGATATCTAGAATTAATATTGCATTTCCATGAATACGTTATTTCTCATAAAATACATCAGTATTAATTTCTTTAAATAGCATTCTTAACATAAATATTTGGAGATTTTTTATATTTGTGGTTTAACTACCTTTTGTCATAACCTTAGATATGCATAATTTTAAGATTAGACTCTATTTCAATTAAACCATTCCTTAATTTTGAATTCAAACTCTATATTTCAAAGAAAAAACCGTTCAGGTGTTATAATAATTGTTTAATAGGCTTAAATGCGATTATTTTATCAAATTAATCACCTTCTTCCTTTTTATACTAGTGGTTATGTGAAGTGATCTTTTTCAGCAATTTATGTTGTTATGACTCAAATATAAATAGAGGGGAAGGGCACATATAAGGATTAAATAAAACTTCCTTTTTACCAAAATGGCCAACTTTTGACAACTCTTTTTTAGTTGATCATTTTTATATCTTTAGCATAAGTGTATGATCAGTTTTGCAATCAACAACGGTGGCTAAATTATATATAGTGATGATGTTAATACCATGGGAGATTAATTTGAGGAGGGCTTTTAAAAATTCCTTTCTTAGTGGGTTTATTTAATAGATGAATCAAATGGAATTGGAACTTAGGTTGTATTGCAAGAAATATGAATATAAACATTAAAAATGTCAAAAAAAAGATGCAGATATATATTGAATTAAATGAACATTTGCATTGCAGTAGTGTAATGGCTATATAGAAATTGTGGCTAGTTCTTTACTTTGAAATGTTCTTTTTGATATTTTTTAGCCTGGATAAAATATATGCATATGGTTAGCTTCTTTGCTGGATAATTTTTATTGCAATTTTTTTTTTTCAATATTTATAGCGATACAGTTTGTTCTGAGTGATGAATTTAACCATATGCACCAAGAAGAGAGACAGCAGTTACTTCATGTACGTATTGTTTAATTTTTGTTTTTAGATTTCGAAGTTCACATAGGTATAATTAGAGTTTTTAATTTCTTAGTAGAAAAAAAAAAAAACTTATGAATACTACCAGGGTGTTAGGCAGGTTCTATATATGACGTATAACGTCATCATTTCATGTCTAGGGTTTTTTTATTTAAATATTTCTTTATTGATGCCTTGTAGAGAAAAAGAATGCTTGACTTTATATATATTTTGTATTATATTTTGTAAATGATATACAATATTAAACCTTTAGACACTCTTTGTTCTAATGCTTTTTTTTATCATTCTTTTCTTTTTATGTATTATTTCAATATATTAGCATCTGTCTTGACACAACAGTCTTTGCTTTTTTTTTTTTTTTTTCTGTGTTATATTTAATGTTAGTTGAATTTGTAGTACATGAAATATAATAAAAAATTATTACAAAATCAAGGCCATTAAAATTCCTGGTACTTTAGTACATTTAATTACATATGTATTATATATTTAATTAAATATGTCACACAATTTAAAATGTTATATTAACACTTCGGAACAAAATATGAAGTCATTTCAGCCGACCTTCTAAATTTATGGAACATAAAATATTTATTTTCATATATGAGTAGCCTATTCAGATGTCAAATAAGAACTAATGTCCACTTCTCTTTTAATGTATTTTTCCAAACCCTTTTTTAAAGAATGAATTTACTTTGTCTGATAAAATATTTTGCAATTTATCAAACATGATATTAAATAAAAACACCCCAAGACCCCAGTTGTTTTAGAGACGCATTTTTTTAATGCTTCATTTTCTTAAAAACCACTAAAATGTCATTTTACGGAAAATCCCAGCTAACACCTGATAAATAAAATAAAATGGTAAATAATATGTTATAAATAAATATTTTTTGTAATAATTTTTAGCAAGGCTGAAAATTAAAGAAGAAAAAAGCATATTTGTTTTAAAAATCATATATTGTTCAATATGATATATTATTCGCTTTATTGCAAGAATTACTGAAGTCACAAACTACAGTTGTATGCTGTGCTAAGTAATAAGATACCTTGTATACATATTGAACATAACAATAAGAATAAAACTTTTATCTTACCCAATAATGGTTTTTAACTTATTGTATAGTAAATCAGCCAATGGGGTTAAAGTATCAGAACGTGTTTTGTACTGTTCGCGATTCAGTCGTTGCCATTAAGTTTTTTCCAGCTTTGTGTTTCATACAAGTTTTTTTAACAACCTTGTAAATCCAGAAAAGAAATCCATCCAGTCGAAAATTTTTTAAATCCAGAAAAGAAAGTCGGAAATTTTTCATTTTTTCATTTAGTTTGAAAAAATCAATTTTCAAAACATAATTTATTTAATTTACTATTTTAGTGCAAAAATATTTAAGCAAATAATCAAGAGGTAAGTATTAATTAAGAATATGCATGGGTTAAATATTTATTTATTCAGACTATGTAATTTTTAGAGAATGAAAATTTTTGCCAAAATGGACCTGATGCCAGAAGACAGGAGCAGGTTGTCTCCCAAAAAGTTATAAATAAGTATTTAACTCATAGCATGTGTTCTAAATATTACTTACCTTATTTGCTTAAATATTTTTGCACTAAAATAGTATTAAAATAAATTAAATTTTGAAAATTGAGTCAAAAGCTTTTTTTTTTCATAATCTCCGCGATAGTTATAATTTCATGAAAATTATAGAAAAAAAATGATGACTGAGAAAAACTCTTAATTCCGTTCAAAGAATGATTTTGAGATTTTTATAAGGAAGAAATAATATTTCTCAAAATAATTTTTCTTGTGCTTAAATAACCAAGCACATTCATTGATGCCTTATTTTTCTAAGGTAATAAGTCAACTTACAACGTATGACATACCTAATGGTTTTAGTGCAAAAAATTTTTAAAGTAAACTTCCACTTGAAACATTCAGAGCAGTCCGATAAGCAAAAAACACGGACGTCTTTGGTATGATATCACTTAAAGAACATAGATTCCAGTTTAATACAAAGTGAGATAAGAGATACTTTCAGCTTCCACAAAAACAAAAAGTTCTATGGCTCACCAAACAACTGTCAATGTATAAAAAATAAATTTGGTTTTGGCATCACTCGTCACAATAACAGTTAAGGTTGGCATTCGGTATTGCTGAACTCATCGCCAATCTTCATGTAGTTAAGGTTAGGAAATTTTTGTAGACCGTATACAGAAAATTGATCAAAAGAAAGTGACGCTGCAGCTCTTTGGAGGGTCTACAAACATAGCCTATTTCTCCTGTAAAAGTTTGTTTAATATTTATGCCTCTTAAGATAACAAAAGCTACTTTGGTGCCTTAAGGGTCAAGCAATCAAAATCATTACTTATTATCTATTTTTTAAATTTTTCAGGAAGGTACTGGACCCAGAGTTGTTTCAGCATACGTAGAAGTTATATTCGATAATTCAGATAATAGACTACCTGTATGTAATATTTCTTTATTTTTTCTTCGTAAACTTTGAACGATCATAAAATAACATTGAAAGTTGTTTGAGCATTGTAAAAGATAGCCTCTTACAAATAAATCAATGTAAATTCTTAATTTTTTATTTTATATTTATTTACTATAACTATAAAACTGTAACAATATTATTTAAATGGGTCAGAATAGTGAAATATGTAAAGAAGAAAATGTCTTTATGCTGCTTGAAAATGATCTTCATTATTTTGAACTTGGCATGTAAATTATAATTCTGATATAGGTATATTAACTTTTTATATAAGGTCACTTTCTAAAAAAAGTTTTGTTGAAAGTTATTTTATATTAAAATATAAGAATATGGTGCTTTTAAAAATGTTTAAGCTCTGTCAAATTTATTCAGGAAAGTATATACCAAACAATTGGTAAATGTTTTAAAAGATAAAATAAAAAAATTTTAAATAAAGGGGGATGCATGTTTTATTTAATAAAGTCTGTATAACATGTTTTTTAAACATTGCATATTTTGCTAATCAAATCATTTGATTTGCAAAAATTTAATCACTCCACTCTTCAATAGAGATAACAATATCAGGTGATGTTGTTACGTCTGCTAGAAGTATGACATAGCTTTTTGCTAAGCTTTTCAGTAATAACTCCATTCTCAATGATTCTGGACACATATTTCCTGACTTTACACCTAGGACTGGCACCAATTTGAGTCGTCTCAACACAAAAATCAAAATTGTTGAAAATGTTCTTGCTACTTTTCATCCTTCTAAAGCTACTGACCCAGATGAAATTCCTGTAGTTGTACTACAAAAGTACTCTCCAGAACTCTGATTCTCTGCAGGTTGTTTAAGAAGTGTGGCACTCAATCCTATTTTCCTTCTTCCTGGATATTGGCATTTGTTGTCCCATTATTCAAAAAATTCAGGAGATTGATCTTATCCTCGTAATTATCGTCTTTTTCAACCATAGTTATTTGAATTATTGATTAACTCGTGTGTTACTCATCACTTAGAGTCGCTCAATCTGGCTTCTGATTTTCAGCATGGTTTTCGTTCTGGTAGGTCCACTGCTGATGCTCTGACTGTCATCTGTGAATGTTTTCATCAATCTCTTGATCCTTGCAGTGAATCTAGGGTGATCGCTTGATATTATTATTATAATTATTATGTAAATATTTTTACAGGATATAGAGCACTTAAGTTTGAATATAAAAACTGCTACTACTGTGTCCTACATAAATCATAAATATTGAAATTAAGAAAAAAAATTTATTTAATAAAAGTACATAAGTTATGGTTTGAAATATTACTTGATTAAGTTCTTAAATTCTGACAATTCAGAGGTTTTTCTTATTTCTAAGGGAAGATTGTAAATTTTAGCTGCCTTGAATTAAAAGGATCGTTTCTAATTTTACTTTGGGCAATGTAATTAAAAAGGTGTTATTTCTAATGGTGTTAGATCCAATGCAATGGTTTGAAAGCTCAAAGCAGTTGCTGAAATTCTCACAAGGTTCATTGACTAAACACTTGTATCTGTATGCACACTCTTCTTTATTGAGTTATAAATACTTGGTATTTCATTTTTGAATAATCATTTAGTTCTTTTTTCAATAGATGTAAACTATGAAATTTGGGTTTGGTTTAATTTCAAAATGATGATACTTTTGTATGTAAAAATTGGCACAATCATACACAAGTATACTTTTAGACAAGCCTTTTCAGTAAGGAAAGGTCTTAGTTTGCACAAATGTCTCAATCTACTGCTTGATGAATTGAAGATACTACTCAATGTTATATAAAATATGTACTCGAAAAGTATTTCACTGCATATCATCAGCATATCTAATAACACTGGCTTTGTTAAGGCATTTGTAAAAGTTATTGAAATATATTATAAACAATAGTGGCCCTAGAATTTAACCCTGCAGTGCACCTGACATTAATTGGAAGTGTTCTTATCGATTATTGTCATGTTCGATAACCTTGCTTTGATTGAGCAGGTAGTCTGAAAAACAATGTAACTCATAAAAACTAGTAGCCAGGGTCAATTTCTTTTCAAATTTTATTGAGGAGCAGAGTCATAGCAAGTTCTGTTGATTTTTTTGTGGTATGAAAATTAAAATCTATTGAGCAGATTGTGTTCTTCAATGAAATTGGATACCTATTGATGGATTTAACGCTTTCGACACTGATATTGGGTGGTAGTTTTCTGAGTTACCTGTTAGTTTGGTTTTATGGATGAGAATGATTTTTGCTTTTTTCCATACAAAAGGCACAAATGCGTCTTTTAGTGACTTGTTAATGATGTGTGCGACAGGTCTTGATATTTTAGCTGCACGATTTTTTCAAATTTTGCAGGAAGTTTGTTTAATCTTGTAGCAGGCCTTACCATGAATCCTGAGCGATCGGTCACACTCACGTAGAGCTTGTGTGAATTAACTTTACCTGAGTGTTTGATAGCTGATGTGAATTTATTGCTTGAAAAAATAGTATATTGTAAATTGAAAAAAAAAACAAAAAAAAATTTTTTTATAATAAATAATGTTAGTTAGAAAGATATAAACTTCCTGTCATAAATATTTATATTTCAGTTGATCTTTTATGTAGGTTTTAAACAATGTAAGTATATAAACATATTTGAATAACATTGAATAATTAATTCTCGTCTGCAGGTTTATTTTAAATTCCATTGTAATTCTATTTTTTCTGATTGTTTGCTTTTTTAGTTTCTATTGTTTTTTCTACTATCTTTCCATCTCTGATTCATATATTTAAAATTACTGCTCATTTCTCAGCAGTATAGTTTGTTCACACAGTGCAGAAGAATTGAATTTTAAACACAGGATGTATAAAGAACAATAAATTAAAAAAATTGTTTTGTTTTAAAAAGCTAAAATATGCATACGTATCAAAGTGATGGAAAAAAAAGCATTAAAAAAAGATATATAATTTTGTTTTCAGGTTGACTAAGGAGCTTCGACATTCGTTTTTGCACCTTTATATCTCGAACTGATATTTAAAGTCATGATAAGATTTGGTTGATATTTTTGCTGAATATTATGAGTATGTAGTTAACCTTACAGCTGATGTTTTAATTATTTGTAAAATATGTGTGCTTTTTCATTCTACTTTTAATTTAATTGTTTTTTGAGAAATTAGTTGTTACTTGTTGTTTCAATTCCTTGGTTGGCAGAAATTTTGTTTTGATAAAAATATTGGTTGAATAAAATTTTGTTTTAAAGAAAATCTTGGTTGATTAAAACATTATTTTGAAGAAATATATGCAATATTTTGGCCATAGCAGACAAGCAAAAGTTAAGACTGAGAAACGCAGCATTTGAGTTACAGCTCAGTACTGGAGTTTGGGGTTCACCATTTGAACGTCACTCACCTTGTTCTACTCAGTAATAAATAGTGCAACTACTTGAACATATGCAATACAATGTACAATACTTTTGTAAAAAACGTAGCATATCACCATTTTTAGGCGTTGCCAATCGGCTTACACAATATCCATGTACTTGGAAGCGAGTGTTATTGCTCGACAATATGGTGTTCTGTTATGGCATAGCTACCATAACAGAAAACCATGTTGTTGAGCAATAACACTGGCGCCATTTACTTCACACAAGCTATTAACTACTCAGGAAGTTGTTTGCTTATGTCAGGTTGTTTGCTTATGGCTTTGTTTTGTTTCAAAGAAGTTAACTATTTTTCGATGGAAATTTTTTTACATAACCAATTTTAAGATGCTTAAACATACATTTGTGATGGTACAATCTCTAAGACATTCAACAAGGCGTGACATGCTTGGCTTCTCCATAAAATGAAATCATGTGGTATTTCTGGTGAAGTCTTGAATATCATTTAGTCTTTTTTTTTTGACAGAGAAATCAAGGTAGTCCTCAATAGCCACTCTTCGAACTATTACTCTGTAAATTCTAGTGTCCTTCAAGGTTCTGTTCTGGGGCCCATTCTTTTTCGTTTTTTTAGGAATGAAATTTTCAAACAATTAATGATTTGCCTGATAGAGTTCTTTGAAAGCTTACTTGAGAAAACAAACAATGCTTTTGATAAGGTTGAAATTTAGGTATTGATAAGAATGTGAGGGTTTATTTTAGACCGTGATGGATAGAGATTTATTTAATAAGCCATCTCATATCAATCTTATATATTTCCGTTTTGAAAATATACAATAGTATTGTAATATATTTAAAAAAAAATTATCTTATACAATTACAATTACATTATAATAAACAACAAACAAAACAAACAAACAGAAACAGTACAATTCCAAAAATAAGATAATAAATATAGCAGTAAGTTTTTGCAATTTTTTCTTTTGTTGTAAGTTGCTGTTTTTTCCTTTTTTTTAAACTAAAATATAAACATTTGTTAGTTAATAAAAAAATTTGTGGATGAAAATTCTGCTAATGTTTGTATGTACAAATGAAGTGTTGATGAAATTGGGTAGCTAAGTTGGTGTTTTCATAAATTAGTTTTCCTTTCAGCTCATTCCAAATTTTTGTTGAGAGAACAGTAATAGAATTGCTTCCATATTTGTCATTCTTTTGTGCTCATGTATTATAGTGTTGGGTGTATTGTAAAGGTGTAAAAAAATTTTTTGAAAGACAGGCAAGGATTTATTGAAGTGATTTTTCACAAAGAGATAATTTAAAACAGACACATAGTCAGGCAACTTCAGAATGTTTTTAATGAATTATTGAATGATTTTATGTATAGCAGCTTTACTGGTGATAAAAACAATTGAAATTTTATGGCCCAAAGACTTTTATTTTGAATCGAATAAATTCGTTTTAATACTTAGTTTCTATTTTGAACCCATATTTGACTTCCTTAAATTATATGGGAGTTGATGATTGCATAGTTAAGTAGTGTTGGAAATTCAATGTAATGTCTTATTTTAGATAACATCCCAGAGCCTCTTCTAATCTTTTTGATGATGCAATTTAGATATTTATTCCAGTCAGATGCTCACCAAGATGAATGCCTAAATACTTTATACTTTTCTCTGGTCGTATTTTCTGCCTGCTTATTCAGAAGATTATTTTTTGTTGTTATTTTATGATGATATGAGCGTAAAAAGAAAAGTGTTGTTTTAGCAGTGTTTAAGGATATTTTATTAGCTCTTAGCTATACACAGAGATGCTTTGAACCATGATTTTCCTGCGAGTTAATTTTTGTGACAGATTTATTTATGTTTAAAATGTTAGTGATATCTGCATAATGATAAACAGATGAGTGAATAATTGAGTTATTTAGATCATTTATATAAATTAAAATTAGAAGAGGTCCTAACACAGAGCCTTGTGCTACCCCATGGGTTGTATTTATTATATTAGATTTTTTTCTGTTCACTAGTACGCATTGCGTTCTGTTGTTGAGGTATGTAAATAACTAAACTTTGGCTTTAGCTCGAAACCCACAATGTTGCAGTTTTCCTAGAATAATGGAATGATCTATTGTGTCAAACGCTTTTCTCAAATCTATAAAAAACCTTGCTGCAAGGCTACTGGAATCTAATACCTCCTTTCTGTCTTCCATTAATTTAATTATGACATGTGTAGTGTTGTGTTTCTTTCTAAACCGAAGTTGATTTTGATAAAGAATCTTGTATTTGTTTAGAAAGCTACTCATTCTTGAGTGCATAACCTTTTCAAATATTTTACCTAAATTAGATATAAATTAGCTATATTGTTCTATAATTTTACCAGAAGTTTTGAATCTTTTTTTGTGAATAGGTATTATATGTGATTGTTTTAGACATGATGGATAACCTCATTTTTCTAAAGGTGAATTTATAATGTTACTTAAATGCATGCTGAAGATTGAACTAATGATTTTTAGCATCTGCGTAGGAACACTCATCGGGCCTATGGCTTTTCTATATTCAAACAAACTGGTAATTGAGGCAATCTCTTTCTTCCTCAACTGTTGGGATCATAAAAAAGGAACTATCTACATTATGCTTTAGAAATTTTTTCTGACCAATTGTTCCAAAATATTTATTAAAAGCATCAGAAGTTATCTCAGGATCATCTTCCATTTTATTACTAATTAGCATAGCAGTAGGTTTTTTTTTTTTTTTTATGTGATATTATATTTTTTGTTATATTTTTATATTGGAGTTTTTATACCATTCCATTCCATGCATATTCCGAATATTAAAAAAAAAAAAAATCCTTATAATATTGAGTTTTACTTATACGTGTAAGGTATATTTCGATACTATATACATAATATGCGTTTTGTTTTTGATATTTTTGTTTTTGGCTTTTATAAATTTCTTATGTAGTGTTTTTCGGTTGATTTTAGGATGCCTTTAGTCATGCATGCTTTTTTTTTATACTGTTTTGATTTTAGAGATTTCTTTTTAAAATGCTGCATGCAAATCTAATCTTGACTCAATAATGTTAACTAGTTTTTTATGCAATAATCAGGGTTTTTATTTTCTTATTTTTTAAGTTTAATTCATCATCCCGGTTCGCATTAGCAATCTCTTTCCGAAAAGTATCATCTTTGAAATTATGGAAATCTCTTCTCATTGTATTTTGTTGGTTTGTTTGATTCATGTTAAGATTAATTACTGCAAATTGATCGAGATGATCAGATATATAATGTGTAATATCATTACCAATTAAATTTGTAAAGATATTCTCAATTAACGTTTTACTTGTAGTTGTAATTCTTGTAGGTCATAAAATTAGAGGCATTATAAAATTATTTGTTATAATATCAATGAACTCATCAGTATTGTTATCTTTATGTTTATTTAGTCAATATTGAAATCTCCAAGGAGTAATAAATTTTTATTTTTGTTAATTTTTTCGAATAGGTTGTTTAGGTAGTTGTTATTAAAATCATTTATGTCCATTTTAGGATGTCTGTATATAACTCCTACAATTATTTAAAATTTCCACAAAAACGGATTCTAATTTTTCTGTTTTATAAATCAATAAACCATTTTTTCTTATATAACTATTTGTTTGAGGCATACAGTAAAGTTCCTTCTTTTGAACTTTCAGTTGGGCAGTGTTCAATGCCATAATTTTTTTAAGTTTTGATTCTGTGATTCCAATGAAATAAAAGATTATTTTAAATAAAGGGAACATTGTTTTAAGAACGCGAACATGGTAAGAAAGTGAGGCGATGTTTAAGAAAATACTGTAATTTTGTTCTTTGGACAATTGATTTTATTTAATTCAGACGCAGTATAGTAAAGAGACATGTTTTTTATATTACTTGGTATCTTATTTAGTTTTTTATAAAATTTATTTGTATTGGTAGTTTCTTTTAGGAGATTATGCTTATCAATGAAAAATCAGTTTGCATTATCTCGTAAATTCAGTTTGTGTAGTTCATCTTCAGTGTCAGTGTCGGTGAGTAGTTCACTTTCAGTGTTGGTGTAGGTGATTAGTTCATCTTTAGTGTCGGTGTCAGTGATTAGTTAATCTTCAGTGTTGGTGAGTAGTTCATCTTCAGTGTCAGTGTCGGTGAGTAGTTCATCTTCAATGTCGGTGAGTAGTTCATCTTCAGTGTCAGTGAGTAGTTCATCTTCAGTGTCGGTGTCGGTGAGTAGTTCATCTTCAGTGTCGGTGTCAGTGAGTAGTTCATCTTCAATGTCAGTGAGTAGTTCATCTTCAGTTTCAGTATCGGTAAGTAGTTCATCTTCAGTGTTGGTGAAAGGAAAGATATCAAAAATACAATACTATAAGTAGTTGTCATCCATAATTTGCTTATAAGTCGCTATATTGGTTTTACTGCATTTTAAGTGATACCATTTGTTGCATATGTTACATTGGGTAGTGTGATGGTTCTTTGCTAATTTCTTGCAGCAAATGTTACATGTATTAAATTCTATTAAGTTTTTTTGGGTAATCAACATAATAATTCCAATTTGCATTGTTTTTTTACCATTCTTTTCTGTCTAGTTTTGTTTTATTGACACGATCATTTACACGCTTGGAGTACATTTAAGATAAATAGATCTTGAATTCTTTGTTATTTTTGGATTGATTTATAAATGTACTTTTACCTTTATTGGCAAATCTCCATGATTCAAAGTTGACAAAAGTTGGTTTGCCGTTTGGTCCAGGCGTGAGTGTACCTCGGGCTCGATGGGCTCTTTCAATGTTGGCCAAACAAACTTCATAATTTATATTTGATTAAATAAATAATTTATTTAAATTAAATTTAGGTTCGCCATTAGAAATGCCTTTGTTTGCTGTTTTCCAATAAGTAGCTAAAAGAAAAAGCAGTAAAAAAACAGAGTCAGCAAATATTTATTTTTGGTCGTTTTTTAGCAATAATATGTCTAAATCTCATGGTTCACATGTGACGAAAATTCTATTTATTATTTCTATATACTAATTATCAAGCATTTATAAAAAAGTTATACGTCGGCAGTTTTTTTTAAACTCTTAAATGTTTATATTTAAAGTTTATGAAGTTTATGAATGAATAAATTAAAGAAAAAGAAAATATCAAATACTTATGCTCCCAAAAAACAGCCTTGTATTATACTAGCTATTATTTTTGCAGTATGTTAGTCCAAGCCTCGATATAAATATTTTTGGTCGGACATGTCCTTTCAGACATCTTATAATTCGGTTGGACATGTCCTATCGAAATAAAACAAAAAAAGCCT
>JAUZNK010023034.1:0-20319 GCA_035046665.1 Euphysa ruthae | reverse complement strand
TTTTCCAGTTACTTCCTTTAAGTTTCTTTTTTGTAAAAGTAATAAATCGTTCATATTAAAAATATAGAATAATATGTATATATATATATATATATATATATATATATATTGTAAAAACTATTTCCTATTAACCTGACCATTATATCTATCAGTTTTATTTTTTTTATAGAAGAATATCAGATTGTTTTTACATTTCAACTTTATTACTTAGCACACCTAAATGACAGCCCCTATTCAAAAATTAAAATTACAAATTTAAAAGGTAAGTTTATTTAACACTATTTCTACCAGATCATGTCTGTCACACATGTCCCAAATTTAAGTGACTGTCATTTTAACTACACTTTACAATGCAACTTCGGGTCTCATGATTTTACTTTTTCTGTATGCTTTCAGAAAAAAGTATGTTTAAAAATTTATCGGCAAAGTTTTTGCACCTAGTTACAGAATCCTAAAAAATTTTTTAAAATTTGACACTGGCAGAAATTTTTTTTTTTCAAATTTGCTTTTCCAAAAAAAATTCCACAAAATCCAAAAAATTCAAATGTCTTTCATTGTTTTATTAGTCATTATTGAGTGCTACTTCCATACAAAATCTCAAGTAAATCAATGTTTTACAGGTCGTTTTTGACCCGTTAACAATTGGCATTAAAAATATATATAGAACTAAGTGCTGCTATAACTATCAGCATAATTTAAGACAACAGTTTCCTTGGCAACCAAATAAAATATTTAAAATGGTTCACCATGTTCTAAACAAACTTTACAGCTGTCAAGTGTACGTAAGTAAGCAAGTATATAAATGATTTTTCAATTTTAAAACTTGCGAAGAATTTTTAAATTTAATTTAATTCAATTTTTCAGTTCCAGAAAGCATAACACTAAAACAGCTCAAACCTTCACCACCATGCCTCTATCGTTGCGTTTTCCCCATCAGTGTTATCACTTTATCCATTGTATTTAATCATTGCAATACTTGTTGCAAAAATTGGTGTGTCATCCTCTAAGCAAATTTCTTTTGAAAAGTTCGTTTTTGGAGCAGCTAAATGTTCAAAAATTCTTGCCAGGGTATAATCTCCTGGTTCCACCTCAAATGATTTAAAAAACAGCTTTATTTTTTTCAACGCAAACAAGTGTATATTTGCAGCTTAAAGGATTTACAAAAAACTTTGTATACCTTTGGAAGAGGGTTCAATAGAAATATTTTACGACAATAAAATATTCCTGTTTTTGCCTTGTCCTTGTTGCAGCATATTTCTACTTGTATCAGCAAAAAAATTTATTTTGTTAGACTTTAGAATTTCTTTTCTACCATTCTCAACCACAATTTTTTGCCTTTACTGTATCTGCCTCTCTGAGGTATGCAATGGGGTCTCTCATTTTTTGTTACAGTTTCTTTGGTTGATTTAAAAGTTTCCAGGTTTTTGAAAATGAGCTTTCTGTCAATGCACTCAGGTGTATTTGCCACAAAAACTTTCAGGTCATATTGACCGTCCTCAGCTAGCTCTGCAGCAAGTGCCAGAAATTCACATTAATCTCAAAACTATTTCTTGGGTAATTTGCTGTACTTAACCAGCATTAATTGTTTGAAATCTTCAAACACATGTGTTTGAAGATTTCATGTGAGGAATCACACCTTCTTGGTGGGATTCCTTACATGGCGCCCATTGAACAGGCTGTAGGTTGCTCTCTTCTTTGGGGTCAAAAGCTTCAATGACCTTTCCTTGTCACTCGACTTGTTCTTTTCCACCTGACTGTTTGTAATTAAATACGTTTTTCTAAGGGCTCTTTTGTCCCAGCGTGTTGTTCATTTTAATGAAATTTACTGTGCCTACCCTGAAAAAAAATTACAATACTGTAATAAAGTAATAAATAAGCTGGTTTGCACTTGGATGGCTTGTTTATAGTCTATGTTACTTTAATACTGTATATATATACTTATATTTATACTTCTGTGATTTTTTCTAAATTAGTCAGCATGTAGGGTTTTGCACTTGTAAGGTTTATTCATAGTCTATGCGACATTGCTGTGTATATATATATATATATATTATATTTATACTTTTGTGTTTTTTCAAACATATAGCTAGCATGAAGGGTAATTATAGCTAATGTCAGTTTCATGCCTGAGAGTCCACTGGCACTGCTGTGTGTATCCACTAAAGATTAGTTACCTAATTTACCATCAATATATAACTAATGAAAAGGATATTGAAGAGTTATTCAGCTATGAATGAACAATTCTGTAACTTATTTTTACTATCTTAGCTATTTTCTGTGTTAGAATAGTAGTGTACTTTAAATTTTTAGCAGGCATACAACATGAACACGTAGTAATGTTAGGTTAAAGCTCATAAAGACACTTATAGAACAGCCTCATAGTACATAACCTCTTCCTCCTTTCTCCACTTTAAGTCATTTTGAAGGTCTGGGAGACTGGTAATGAACTTGTGATTACCCTAAACCAATTTAAATACTCATTGGGGCATATAAAAATTAATCCCAAATTTCCCCCTCCCCCTTTTAATTATTTTTTAATAATTCAGACAATTTTGGTCAAAAGGTTGTAGGCTTTTTTCTGTTCCAATTTCCCCATACTCAATTTTGGATGCATGCAGTGAAATGTGTTAAAAATTTATGCTTGGTTTGCCACAAGTAAAATATTTTATTTTTCTGCAATATTGCTACAATGGGAAAGGGAATAGGAAAAAGTCTGCGTACCTTTTTACCAGGGTTGTATAGAGGCTGAATTAACATTTTATAGCGTTTTGTTTTTAAATATTTGAAAAGGGGACATACTATCCACAACCTTCTGAATTTTTTTTTGAAAACCCTGTCCACCGCATGACACAAGTGGTCATACAACCTGACCCTAAATTTGTTGAATGAATAAGACAAGCAATACCGAAATTTCATTTTAAAGTTTGTTCTTAAAATTCAAAGTGATTTTTTTTCTTTTTTTTTTTTATGTATTTAGTCTGCCACAAACACACATAAGCTATGAAAATTACAAGACAAAATATAACAACAAGAATAAACATTAAGATAAAAAATAAATGGTGGCAAAGATAGGCACAAACATTGTCTGTCACAACAATGTTTCACACGCAAAAGCATATAGATTGATTCAGCCGAAGCATAGTAAAAAAAAACAAAAAAAATATATCAATTAAAAAAAAGAAAAGTGTTTTACAGAATTATAGTCTATTTATTAGGTCTGTGAACTATATCCAAAGAGGTAAAAAATGTTTCCTTGATCTTATGTTTAAAAACGTTATAGTTTGTATGTAATTGATTTTGTTTCATTAGAAAACCTGTTTCATATAAAGGAACCTTTTGATGACAGACAATTTTTTCCCATGGTGGATCTTCTTAAGGATGTGTCTAACCTTAGATGGCTGTTGTGTAGAGGTATTCTTTTATTTTCAGAAATTTTAAAGATTTCAGACACGTAATTTAGTTTTTGTGTACTGCAGAATTTAAATGCATATGCATCGATAATCTGATTAACCCTCATATTAAGAGGCCACCAATTAGTGGCAATATACCCTTTACTACCGATTGCATGTACGCCTTCTATACAATATTCAACATATATAAAATCATTTATTTTACACAATACTGTCACCCAAATTAGTCAGGATTGCACAGACAGTAACAATCTTATCACAGTTGGACGGTGTAGTAGCCGATGTTTCGTCACTGAGACTTTTCACAGTCCTCAGTGTTATAATACCTTTCAAAATCTTCTACCTGTTTCTCATTAATCCAATTACTTTTCTAATATGAATCCTAACAGAAGCATTTTTTTCTTGTTGATTCAATTTCGTTAGCAGGTAGTTGTTTTTTACCTGTTGTAAAAGAAAGTATGATTAATTTGGAGCTACTTCCAGTTTGCAAAATCATCCTGTAGAGTAAACCCACGATCAGCACGAATCTGATCACCAGGCATGTGGTATCTAAGTGTGAAATTCTGATTAGCGGACTATTTGAATATATGAAGCTCTGCCACCCCAGCATTTCAAAATAAAGTTCAAAGCTCCTAATAGTGTCAACCCGTGTATACGAAATAAATACTTTAATAGTACAATGCTTCTTTTATATGCTATAATACTGTAACCGGGCTAATGAATTTCCTGGCGTTTCAATAAATATTTCAAAACAGTCAATTATAGATGTCAAACGAGGAAACTTATCTTTAAAAATTTTTGCGTTGTTTTGAAATATGCAATCCCTGTTGCATTTTTATCATAAATGACAGTTTTGTATGAATTTTGTCAACCCAAGTCCAAAAATATGTCATTGCTGTTGTTTTTGGAACACCACATAGATGTGCCAGAAGATGGAAGCTCATGGCATGTCTTAATTTGACAATTGCTAGCATAATTTGATCCTCTTGTGACAGCTGAAAGTTATGTGTATAATCATAGTTCGTTACAACAGTCAAATGGGTAATAAGAATCATTAGTATATTGGACTGCAATCCTGTAAGCATCAAGCATTTATCTTGCTGATATTCTAAATTAGAAAACGTTAAAGGTCCAGTCAAAGATGATTGTTTTTTTCTTCTCTGAGATTGTCCAGTTCATTATATATGTTTTCTTTTTCTAATGCACTAACAAGTGATCGCTTTCACTGAATGAAATATTAAACATTTTTGTTTACAAAGGAAACCGTCCAGTTCATTATATATGTTTTCTTTTTCTAATGCACTAACAAGTGATCGCTTTCACTGACTGAAATATTAAACATTTTTGTTTACAAAGGAAACCAATCACAGATTATAAAAAGCTAGTTAAAATCTGCATTTATTTAACTTTTGTTTTGTTAAATTTACTCTAGAAGATTTATTTAATAAATCAAGCAGCATATTTATAATGATTCCTTAAGAGGTTTTGATAAAAACAGACAAACTTACCAGATAAGTATTGAGAACAAATATATATATAGACATGTTTTGATTTTGGTGACAAAAGCTTTTGATGAATTTTCTCATCAACATGATTTATTGCAACAAGTACTTCTTTCTGAGATTAACATTTTTCGAAAAAGTATAAAAACTAAGTTCTGGATGGCTCGCTTTGTAATTACTGCAGTTAAAAACATAACAACTCTGGCATTTTGGTAGATTTCCACTGGTTTCTCTCATAGCTAGTTGCGTGCTCACCCCCATTCATAATGACTACCAATTAGATTGTTTTAACTGACATCACTCACTCCTAATTATACACATAGTTATTTGATTTTATTACGTTTAGTCTTCCATTCTCCTCTTAAACTTATTTTAATTTTTCTCACATTTGTCATTTTTTAATACTCCGGTGTCTTGTTTTAATTTTTTATTTTCAAAAAACATCAAATACTGCATTAAAGCTTTTTCAAGCTTCTTTCAGTTTTCTTAATAGGCCCTTTTCTTTTTCTCAAAAATTATTTTTAAAATTGTTTAAATATTCCGATATCCTTAAAAACTTTTCACTTTCCGCATAAATAAACGTTTAAACTTATTTAAACTTCCTATTTTTTAAAAACTTATTTATGGCTTCCTTTTTTTTTAGCTCTTATTCTCTCATATTTTAATCTCTATATTTCATCAAAAACATATATTCTTGATTTTTTTCCTAAAATTTTATTTTAATTTGCAGCTTCCTCAAATACACTATTCACTTTCAATTTTCCTAGAACGAAATTATCTGACTAATCCATGATCTAATTTTCCAATATTTGAATTTATAAACAGCATATATCATTTTTCAATCTACTCAGAAACCTTTCCCTCAAATATTTTATTCTTTTTTTTTTCTTGAAAGACTTATTTTATGCACCATTCTCATCAAAAACGTGCTTCAATCTTTTATTCTGCATGAAATAATATTGTAACTGTAATTTTTTTTTGAAAAACGATTTCTTGAATCTTATTTTATATTTAAAAATCTATTCTGATTTATTTAAACTTCTGCTTTGTTACAATCTCATACCTTCCCAAAAAAACTGATTTTAATCTTAAATTTATTTAGAAAGGTATTGTATAAAAACAAATTCGTATAAATTATTAAAAAAGTTGCTTTGTAGTAAAATATAATAAGTATAGTAAATAGAAAAGCATTAAGCAATACTGAAAAAAAAAAAATCGTTTTGGATATCTTGGATATAATTGAAGTTTTCAGTAAACTTTTACCTTAATAGACAATACACTCACTTCCTTCTGTATGTTTGTTGTATAGTAGAAGTTTGGTCCGGTATGCGTTTATCTGGTTAGATTTACGATTTCAATTAATTTTATATGCAAAATATTAAATTTTTTATATAGCTAAAATTTGTTATGAAAATATTTTATTCTCATAATCCAAATATGCTTTTATACTTTCTATAGAAAATACGTTTATAAAAATAATGTTCATTTATAAATTTTTTGATTTATTCCATTTTGTGAGAGAATTTTTAAATATGATACAATAATTTTTGACTAAAGTCTAAGTATATCAGTGTATTTTAAATACCAGTTAAGTTGTCTCCTAACAATAAGCTTTTATATGATTATAACATAATGTCATATATAAGGAAATTAAGAACAAAGGTTTAGATCATACCAATTTTTAGATTAATAACCATCGCAGAGGTAAGAACTATAAATCTGAATAATTTTAATATATCTACTTTCACTTATGTACTATATCATGCCCCAAATGAATACTTATCTTCAGATTATTTTAAAATCTTCGTCTGTGATATACAAGTTCTGCTCGTGTTTAGATACCAAAATAACATTAAAATGTCAAAACACTTTTATACACGTTCTAACTGTTTAACGAGAGTCCCTTTAAAAGGCATTCTATTTGATATGGATGGTACATTGACGATGCCAGTTCTAGATTTCAAAGTTTTAAAGAAAAAACTTGGTATTCCAAATGATGCTGATATTTTAACTTATGCTTCTAATGCATTGATTACTGAACAACCAAAAATTTACAAGATAATAGAAGATTTTGAAATGGAAGGAACTAAAAATTTAAAACTTCGACCTCATGTTCATAAATTATTTGCTTTTTTGACAGAATCTAAAATCCGTACTGCTCTGATTACACGTAACAATAAGAAAGCTGTTGATGCATTTGTGCAACGATTTATCGAAGAAGATAAAAATAACATGTTTAAAAGCCAAAAAGATTTATTTTCTAATGTAAGTTATGTTATCTATCATACTTATACTGCAACATAAAATACAGAAAACATAAAAGATAAAGTACATGAATGGTGGTAATAATTCTGGAGATAAAATTCCTGATTTTATTCAAATCCACAAAAAATAATTTCCGTTCACAAGTGAGCAAAAATTTGTTAAATTTTTGTCTTCCTTAAGTTTGATGTCAAAAATTACTTACTCTTATGAAATTTGTTATTTTTTTATCAAATATATTCTACGTTTGAAAAGTTCAGATTTAATAAAGAAAAGCCAAATTTTATGATTGCTTTGCTTCTCATACCTTTGTAGTAAAAGCTCAAGTTTTTAGCGTAAGAGAGATATAATCATGTGCAAAATATTATGACTTATATGCCATTAGGAAAAAAATATCACAAGCAGTTAAAAATGT
Organism: Euphysa ruthae; assembly: GCA_035046665.1. Classification (NCBI taxonomy): domain Eukaryota; kingdom Metazoa; phylum Cnidaria; class Hydrozoa; order Anthoathecata; family Corymorphidae; genus Euphysa; species Euphysa ruthae. The sequence continues at coordinate 12,730 of JAUZNK010023034.1, read as the reverse complement.
TGGTATACCGCCCTTGGTATATTCAACTTTAGATTTTTCTTTTGGTTAATAGACTTATTGACTTAGAAATTAAAATTTTTTTTTTCTCTGCTGGATGAAAGTGAAAAGTCAAGAAAATCGCTTTTACAACATGCGTCAAATTTGAATTTGTGCTAAAATTTGATAAAATTCTCAAATGAAATATGCACATTATTGTAGACCTGCAAATCTTGTCACCACTTTGCGTTTTTTTAAGGTTCTAACGCGTGATTTTGCTCCATTTAAACCGGATCCAGCTCCCACCAATCATGTATGTGAAACTTGGATGTGCAGAGGAGAAAACGTTCTATTTGTTGGAGATGACATAGATGATATACAATGTGGAAAGTCAGCTGGGTCATGTAATTCTAATATCATTTTTAATGCTGTTTTACACAGGTTTTTTGGTTAAAATGGTCCCATAAGCAATTCCCTCTTTAATGAATAATTTATTGTATATTTTGATAATATACTTTTGGTAAATAAACTTCGGTTGATAATAATTTAAAAGCTTTGTTTGGGAGCTGATATTCAAGAATCTTTAATCCATAGTATATTATTAATAAGGAATTATTTTTGGATTTTTATTTTCTGTAGGTTGGTAGTTATCATATTTTACTTGGTAGAACCAACGAAAAGCCAATTGCCAATTTTCTGCTGGACCATGGATTGTAATCATAACTAGCCCCAATCACTATGGTTAAGTCCCAGTCCTACAAAAAGGTATTGTCAGCATGGAAATCTCACAAAAACAGAAATAAAAAGCTACTTAGGTAAGCAGGGCAAGGTCACTAAACTCGGATTCCCATAAATCACCCAATCTAAAATTATCTAGAAAAAAAAAATTAGAGATGAAAATAAACAGATGAAAACAAAATTTGAAATTTCCATCTACTGTTTCCTATTAAATTCAAATGCAGCCTATCCCAGTTCCTAGAGCAAATTAACACAATTTGAATGTACTTTTCATTAGGGCACACACCGCTTTGTCTTACAAATTTAGTTGAGAAGGACTGCTCAAATTTCTAAAAATCAATCAATAGTTCTCTTTTTGTTTTAGTAACAGTGTTAGTGAACAACGAAAAAAATAAGTCTACTAAAGATTTGGCTGATTTCAACATAGACTGCCTCTCAGAGATTATAAGCATATTTGAATCAAATGCAACAATCTAATTAACATCACTGCGCAATATTTACATTGCAAAGAAAATATGCTGATCAAGAACTTCGAATGTAGGCATATACAGGATTATTTTGAAGTAGTACAATTTTATCATAAACAAACTATGAATAGGCTCAATTGCCTCTAATTAATCACAGATATTTATTTCTATGTGCAGACGCATCATTGAAGATCAGAATACCTTCAATTGAAATATCCTGAAGCACGGTTGTCACTCGAGACTGTAATTTTTAGCATATATATATATATATAATAATTATAATCCTGAAATAGCTATTAGCTACAATTTAAATTTTTTGGATTTTTTATGGATTTGCTAATCTGCTTTCACGAGAATGAGAAATTCAAAAGTGGTGTTATTCTTCAAAAAAACAACCTGAAAATCAATACGGGAAAATTTAGGGAAAAAAATTTTTTGTAAGTTATTCCACAACTTGACGAGCGAAAAATATATTATCAAATTAAACACATTTTATATTTAAACTTTAAATGAGTGACTCAAAATATACCTACTTAGTTCTTCAACAAAACATTTGAAAAAGTCGAAAAATCATAACATTCCTCACTTATAAAAATTTCACAAAAGCAACCTACAATGTAATTAATCTATCAAAAATCGTAAAAACAACAAAATTTTGATTCGATTCACTTTTCATACCTTGTATAAAAAGAAGATATTTCAAATTTTAATTATATCAAATGATGTCAATAACTTCGTTTTGACAATGAGAAAACCAGTAAAAACATGGTAAAATAAGATTTTACTACTATTAAACTATTTGATGATCACTTTCTTGTTTTCAAATCGAAAATCATGGTTGTTTATAAAAAATTTAAAAAAACGAATTTATTAAGAAAAACAAAAAAACTCTTTGAGAACTTTTTAAAATCAAACTATTATTATTAATTTTTTTGTAGTTGTGGACTGTTTAAACATAAAACATAATGGACACTCATGGCCGTTGAAAATAACAGGCACTCATCTCCATTGAAAATAATGAACACTCATCTCCACTGAAAATAATTGACATTTATCACCATTTTAAAATAATGGACACCTATCACCATTAAAAATACTCATCACTATTGAAAATAATGGACACTGAACACCATTGAAACTAACAGAAGCTTATCACTTGAAAATAATATACACCAATCATCATTGAAAATATTAGACACTCATCACTATTAAAAATAGTTGACATTTATCGCCATTGAAAGTAATAGACACTTGTCACACTTGAAAATATTATACACTTATTACCAAATAATGGACACTTATTACCAAATAATGGACACTTATCACAATTGAAAATAATTAACACTTATCACCGTTAAAAATAATAGACATATCACAATTGAAAATAATTCAGACCCATCAATTTTGAAAATATTGGACACTCATCACCATTAAAATAAGTGGACACTCATCGCCATTGAAAATAGTGGACACTCATCGCCATTGAAATAAGTGGACACTCATCGCCATTGAAAATATTGGACACTCATCGCCATTGGAAATAGTGGGCATTCATCGCCATTGAAAATAGTGGACACTCATCGCCATTGAAATAAGTGGACACTCATCGCCATTGAAAATAGTGGGTATTCATCGCCATTGAAAGTAGTGGACACTCATCGCCATTGAAATAAGTGGACACTTATCACCATTGAAAATAATGTTAATAATAGACACTTATCACAATTGAAAATAATTCACACTAATTATTTTGTAAAATAATGGAAACCCATTATCATTGAAAATAATGACCATTCTTTACCATTGTAAATATTGGACACTTTTAACCATTGAAAATGATGGACAATAACTACCACTGAAAATAATTGACGTTTATGACCATTCAAAAAGAATGGACATTGATCACCACTGAAAATAATGGAAATCCTTCACCATCGAAACTAATTATTGAAAATAATGGACACTTGTGTTGCTCAGAAACTCAAAGATAACATAGAAATAAATTTCCGCCAGAGGTGGCAGTCGTAACCTTTCGCTCCGTAGTCATACGTCTTACCACTGTGCAAACTCGGCCATCAACAAGAATTGACACTTATCACCACTGAAAATAATGGACAGTTATCACAATTGCAATTTATGGACACTTATCACCATTGAAATTTATGGACACTTATCACCATTGATAATAATGGACTGTCATCACCTTTCAAAAAGTAAGCAGGCTCTATTTTCGTCAATTTTGACCCTCCTACTCTCTGTACGCTTTTGAGGTACTTAACACCCCACTCACCCCTTTCTCTTAAACGTACGTACTAAAGCTATATGGTTTCGATGCAGAATTTTGACATATTTCAAAAGGATGAATCTTCTTTTTTTATTAGAAACCTTAGTGGATTTTTGTCGTTTCTATGAAAATCCTTAATGACCTAATAGCTCAAGTAGGTGTAGTAAAAAAACATGAAAACAAAGATTTTTACGACCCAGAAATTTTTTTTCAACAAATTTGCTTTTTTATGTTTTTTCCTCCGTATAAACCTGTTTAACTTTTTTGCCTTCGTATTTAGTTAGATAAAATAGCTGGAAATTTTTTCTCTTTTCGTGGTGCAATCATTTCTCCACTGATATTTTTTGTTCTCCACTGATATTTTTGAAAAAGATGTTAAATCGATGTATCCAGCATATTGTCCAGATATTTAAGGTAATAGAGGTTATTTCAAATATTTCGCCAAAATACTTACACTTCTTCTTTAAAATTTGTGCATTGACTACTGCATTCGTACTTCTATCTGTAACGAACCATTTGTAAATAGCTTTTTCAAAGATTTCATTAAAGCTTCATATTTTTCTTCAACGGTTTTGATTAACATTTAATTTTTTTTCTTGGACGAACGACGTAAGTACACATAGAACATGGACATAAACAAAGAATTGAAAATTGTTATTGTAAAGTAATATAATAAGTACAAAGAAATTTGAAATCCAGTTGAAGGAGAGATCTAGGACACTAAAATACAACAAAAAAGATAAGTGCACAATTGTGCGTAGAAAGTCATCGCTAGATTTTGGGTATCTTACCTAAAAGAAAAAATAGATTTTTTCTTTGGAGCTGACGTGTACAGCTCAAATAAATTAAAAGTAAATAAAAGAAACTCTATTAACCGTGGAGTAGGATCGAGATAGAGTTCACGTCACTATTCTGTGGGCAGAGACAGCATTTGATATTTTAAACCATAATCTAAAAGATTAATGTATCATGTCTTTTTAGGTGTTTTAAAAGCGATAGATTTTACTATTGTATTCCATTTCTGTTGTTGTAAATTTTATAGTATTTGACTTATCTGATGTAAATACGCTCAAGTGACAAAGTTCTAGTTATCCAGTATTCCAGTGAAACGGTGGCTACTATATTAAAAATAAAATCGTTTTAATTTACTTTTATAAATTGAATTTTTTTTAAATTATTTCTGCTAGTTTGTAGTGAAACTACTAGTTTCTATTTAAAAAAAGTTAAATAATATTTGCTAGTCTCTCGTAAGAATGCCCAATTCTTTGTATATCAAAAAAGAAAGAAAGAAAAAAATGTGCGAAAAAACAACAAATCAAGAACCATAAAATAAACAAAAAGTTTTCTGTTGCATCAGTCCAAAAATGCAAACGTTTTTTGGTTGTATCAAAATGTTTTGACAGGTCACGTGGTTTTGTAGATTGGCATCTTCAAAACGATTTTTACATGGAATTCATAATGATTAAGACTTCACAAGTCTAGTCACATACTCTTTACAGACAGGACATTGAATCGATTCTTTACAGCTTTAAATCTCTGATTTTTCAAAAATAAGAAGGATGTTAAAATAACTCATTGGAAAATGAGCAAGCACTGGAAAAGGACTATTAATAACTCGCCTATCACTAACCTAACACTAAATTTAATTTGTTTCACCAATGGGTTATTGATTTGTTGTTTTCTTTTTTTTTAGTTTTTATGAAATAAAAATCCAGTCGTTCGGATATCTTTGTTATCATCCAAAAGTCATCTTGCTTATAAATCTTTTTGCAAATGCAGCCAAATTTTTATTATTAATTTAAAAAAATAATATTTTCTTAAGCAAAATCTTCAGTAATCATCTAAAACTCAAAAATCGAATGATTGATTTGCAATGTCCAAAATCACTCGAACTTCGGCCGATTCATTGGTAAGTGAACAGTCTTTCAATAACTGATTGTGCTACAATTTAATCATGGAGTAGATCGCATTTGGTCTTGATTGCTTTATCTACGCTTAATCGCCAACCTAATTGCTATTGATTAGTTTTTTTGATGTAGCAAATACGCAACCTTTACTGCAGCGCTTTCTGAGTGTTTGATGAATAAAATAACGGTTGATTATTATATTACACAGATAGATCGCTAAAATTTCATCAAAAAAAAATTTTGTTTTTTGAGCGCTAAAACCTGTTTTTAATCGAAACTAAAAAAAATTTTAATTAGCTTTTCCGCAGGAGGTCCAAACAATATCTGACTACATTTTTCCAAGGGAAATACATGGCTTTTCGCTTCCATCCAATTATCGGCTATAAAACATTGACTTTATAATTTATGGTGTAATTTAAAGCGTGTTAGTTTTTTTTTGGCAAATAAATATTCAAAACATTTACCCTGCAAAGAATTATAAAAATCCTTTGACCACACCTATTTCTTTTTTCTCTCAGTGCTGTGCACTAAAAAATTAGTTCATCATTAGTTTCAATTCTGTTGAAACCTAGTATTTTTCTTTAATCACATTAAAATTTGTGATTTCTTTGATATCAGGACTACGAAATGTAGGCAAGGAAGACCCAAGCCATTATAGTATTTACACAGATGAAATAATTCTATTGCGACTAAGAAACTGTAATAAACTCATTGCCTTGTTATCAAAATAACTCGCTGTAGTTAGTTTCAACATAAAAAAATTGGTAACGTTACTTTTTACTAGCCATTGACTTGTATTTTTGCCAAATATCATGCTTTTGATTCACTGAAAATTTTGTTTTGGAATAAGAAGTAATTTAATTAATTTTTAGCGTTTTAACGAAAGAAACAAAACGTTTTTTCATTTATTTCACTATTAGACTACATTGGAAGTACTTTACAAAAATTTTTTTTTTTAATCAAGAAATTTTATGCACAGAAATTAGTATATAAAAGTTATCTTTTGGTCAAAACAGCCTGAAAATATTAAATATTCCAGAAATTCACACTAAATAACGAATTTTATTATCCTACTTTTGTTTCTAGATTCGAATTTAACCAACCCTATTCGGTATATGTGGGCGCTGAGTGAGCGCGCTTTGTTTTTAACCGGTCACTAAATCTACAATTTTTATTGTGACAAGGTGACATTTTATCGCTTTTAATATTTTTTGTTGCATTAAATAAAACAAAAAAAAAGTTATCCGTTTTTACTCGTTTTCCATAATGGCAGATTTTTCCCGAATACCACATAAATTAAAATAAAAAGTTTCCATAAAAAATCCAAAAATTTGACCTAAATCTTACAAAAATTTATATTAAACTGAAATTTTTAACCATTATGATAGAATAAATGTCTATTTATTCTACAATGAATGAATGATAGATATGAATGAACTAGTTTTGTTTTTTACCATATCGTCTAATGCGTTATGCTTTTTCTTTACATAATAACTGTATAAATGCCTCCAAAAAGACAGAAAATTAACTCTAAAGCAGTTGTTGCTGATTATATGAGATTTTGTAGGTGATAAAGAAAATGTAAACGATGAAGAAGATGCAGAGAAGAATGACAATCTTGATGACTCATATGATGAAGATGGTATAAATATATATATATGTATATATATATATATATATATATATATATCTACGCGATTAATTATATTGTTGTATAATATGATATCTGAGTATCTAATTTCGTTTTTTGCCGCTTTTAGATATTGATGGTATTCATGAGGAAGCCAAAATAGAAGTTGATGATAACCAAGAAGAGATTGAAGAAGAGAATAAAATACTTCTAAACGCAGCAGTGGTTTCAATAGAGAGATTGATTAGTTCACGACATTGACAGTGCACTAGATCTTGACAACTATGAAAAATTTAAAATACCAGTAGAACTAAAGTCTATTGAAGGAAACCAAGCCGATAACTTTATGTTCAAATTTGGCAATTAACCGACAAATCAAAAAACGGACATCGTAATCGGGCAAAAGTTATTACAGGGCCAGCTGGTGTACGACCGAAATGCTTCCCCAGTACATGATGTGTTTGAGGTCCATATTATTTAAAAGGTACAGATAATATTGTGAAGAGCTTGATTAAGCGCTGGAGCCAAGTTATACAATTAAATAGTCGCAATATATCCTTTTATAGGTTATATACCGCAATTTCTCTCAAGTTCTGGCTAAATGAAAAAAATTTAACTTTTGTCGAAGCCTTGATGCTAAACCGTAAGGACATACCAATGGAAATAAAAGAGATGACAACGAGAGAATCATTGTCAACCGAAAATACTGGCAGAAAGACGGCTTCTTTCAATCATACGTTGTAAAGAATGCGTCATATAAAAAGAATTTCCTTCTTCTTTCAACCGTTACGCCTTTACGCGAGTATGGTCTTTTGTTTTTCCTAAAATGGGAAAAAAAAAGACTATACTCGATGCAAGACAGGCCTGTACAAACTTTATGAATTTAAATAAAGAGGTACTGATATTGTCAATCAATGGATGGGCTTCCACACATGTAAACCAAAATCCAGAAAATTTACGATGGTTGCATTTTCATATCTATTTATTATGGCACTAGTAAACTCGGCCACTATTTATGCTCTAAACAAGAGGATCAATCCTTGCTCTGTCAATTCGTTGGATTATTTGCATGATTTAGTCATTAGCCTGGTAACACCACAAATCGAACAGTGAGATCTAGCGAAGCTGAAGTGTTCAACAAGAAGCAAAGTAGATCTGATCCTCGGTAAACCGGTTGAGGCTGGACTATGACAAGAACCCAGCCCCGACAGAAGCCGACAAAGAGGACGTTACCACATATGCAGGTTTAGTATTGCTGGTGAAGGTCACAGTAAGAGAAAGGATCACGTCAACAGCCACAAATTCTTATGTCAATCCTATGGAAAGCATAAATGTCGCCTAAACTTGCTAAAAAAATGTAACAAATGTTCAGAAAAAAATTCAGAAAATCATGAAAACTAAAGTTATATTCTTTGAAAAATTATGTAGTAAATATATAAAACAATTCCATATTCGATATATGTATGACAGAGTTAATTTATTTCAGTCATTAAAAAAAAAGATTCATAGCGTAATTTTTAGGTAAAATTGGTAAAATCCATGCTTTTCATGAATTTTGGGGTTTTCGGCATAAAATCAATATATATATATATATATATAAAATTTTTGTTTTTTTTTTTTTTTTTTTTAATGGTAGAAATAAGAATAAATTTGAAGTATACAAAGTTTTATGTCGATAACTCACTCCGATTAGGATTTTTCTGATGGGTGCTCTTTAAGCGCCCACATGATCTTTTCGTTGCTCAAATTAGATGTTCTGAATAGGAAAACACTTTTCTAATAATTCATCTAAAATACATTTGCATTTGCAAACATTTGGTCGATCTTTAGATTTTTACCTTTAGAACTATAAAGAATAAATATCTGTTTCTTACGCAAAAAGAGACCATTAAATATGCCCACCAAAGTATTTCAACAATACCTATTTTAGTATGTTTCACCAGGAATGTTGACTTTTGCAAAATATTTTGATTTATGGACGAGTAAACAGTACCATTTGCCTTTTTACTCGACATAACAAACTACCGCTTATTAGAAATATGGAACCTCCAGTATGTGCAATATTTCAATGCAAAAATTATATTCAGATTGATATGCTGATGGCATTCTTGGTATGCAAAACAATCATATTGCCGTTTATTAATAATATATCCTTAGAAAAGACAGTTGTAAATGTGTAAAACTTTCAGCGTGGACTTAACATGATTTTAATCTTCCAGATTAGAGTTATAGAATGTCCAATGATAATTATAAGTAATTATTAATTTGAATATAAGTAATTACTAAATTTATAAATGATATGATATGATATTCAAATAAAAAAGCAGTGAGATTTCAATATTTGAACAGTCAGTACAAAGCAAAGAGGGTTATGCACTTGGGATTTAAACTGCGCAAAAGATTTAAGGTGTGATTAAAGTTATGATTTTGTTTTGCTTAAATGGCTTAAATTTATTCTCAATCGGGACTAAATTTTAATGCAGCAGTGTCGTTTATATAAAAAGGTTTCAGGTTAATTTGGCTTTATAAATTTGAGTAGTTTGTTTTTGAAATGGAAAATGGTAATCTCTTAAATAAGTAAGACAGTTAGCGTTTAAAATTTTTTAAAAAGTGCTTAGCTGACGGTACCGAATGTTTTAATCCAAGTTCTTAGTAAATTATTTTCTTGGAGGTACTTCATATTCGCTCCAGAATTGCACAGCAAGAGTTAGAGTGAGCAGATAATTTTTTTTTTTTCAATAATTCTGCATTTAGTTGGACCTAACATACATGATATTATCAGTAGTACTTGGTATTTCAAAAATTGTTTTTCTATCATGTCATCTAACGATGAGATTTTCTCAGGAATTCACTTCCTTTATTTGCTTTTAGCCATCTTCTCACTCACATGGTACTCAAAAATTATCCCCTTCGAAATTATAAATATTCTATTTGTTACGTATCTTATAACTGCAATGGTTTTATTTAAGTGAGGGAGCATTTTATATATTTTACAATTTCGTAAAGAAAAATCTGTATGTAGTCTTATATTAACAAAAGTTATAAAAACTCCATTCATTTATTATATTGACAATATACACTGTAACAATATACGTTACTGCCATTATAAAATAATTTTATCGTTTATACAGATGCGGCCTATGAAAGAACTCCCTTGTTTACTAATATATTTTTTCTAAAGCCCTTTCAAAATCCAAAATAATTATATTTATAAATATAATTATATTTATAACCGTCAACACTATTAATGAGAAAGAAAACGAATTTTTGATTTAAAGGGAAGAGTCATAAATTTAGATGAACTCTGACGTATATTCATGAGTAATTATGCAAGCAACAATATACATTTTTAAAAATATTTCTTACTTTCTGATATTTTTGGAGATGAATAATCAAATTTCAACTATTTCGAAAACGTTTTCAATAATATTCAGATGGATAATGTAAGTGATAAATTTTAAGATTTTTAATTTTTGTTGAATATTTAGCTATTCTGTTGCATATGCATCCATAAACAATATTATGAACGATTTTATATTATAATTGTAATCGTGCAGGAAATTATAAAATGTTCTTCTGCTCTGCATAATAATAAACAAATATGCACAATATTATACTAAGTACCAAAAATTCCAGGACCAGCATTTTGTATCTTTAATATGTCTCATAAGCCCTCCAGGATAAAAGGGTTTGTAAACCATAATCCTAATTAGCTGTAAATGCCTTTCAATAAAAGAAATATAATTTTACAAGATCAGAAGTCAAAGTTCAAAGAAAATTCCTTCTAAAAAGTACTTAGAATTCACTGATGGACTCCACTAAGATTGTTCTAACTCGACCTACGTCGACAGATACTCCATAACGTTATCATCGAAAATTTTCAAGCTTGAAGTATATTCAAAGATTTACTCAAATGAAATCTTACATTTCTTACTTTTCTATTACCTTTTTATGAATTTAAATTAAATGATACCAAAATTTAACATAAAATTTAACATTAAATCCAAAGCGGACCTTCCATTTTCGGGGTTAAGTTATATGACACGCTGTTTACTTTTACTCTTTCGACCCCAGATACATTGGCTAGAGTTGCCATAAAATCAATTTAAAACCGATCAAATATTTGTTTTAAATCACAGTTTAAATAAGTTAATAAAAGAACGGTGTGTGTGGAATATGCTCTGATATCCAGTTCATCAGCTTAAATTTACTCTAAATTTGCTTTAATTTTACTTAGAAAAAGCAATCTAAACCTCTTAAAAAGCCTCTTTTTGTATTTCAGTATATGGTATTGCCATTGTAAAATCTGCCTATGATTGTTTGAATCTTCATTTAACATTATTGGAAAAGATTGCTTTTATAATCTGCCGTGCATTCTAATTCAAGAATTTCCACGAACACAAAGACTACCACTCCTACTATTTCTGCTTTCTATAGAAATATCACAAGCAGTGGTGTTATTCTTCTTTTTACGTTGTTTATGATTAAACAAGTAGTTATTAGGAAAACCAAAGCCGTTGTAAGAATGCTTTTACTCATCTAATTTTGTTATTGAAATGTCGTTAATAAATTTCGATGAAAATAACGATGATAACCCTTTCTAAAATCAAAAAATATACTCAAAAAAATTTTATCAAAATATAACTAATTTAGTCTAAGAGGAGAGTAACAGTCTGTAATTTAGATATAAAGGATAACAGCAGTCTATAATTTAGTGATAAAGGGTAATAAATAATAATACTGTAATTTAGTCATAAAGGATAATAACAGATCTGTAATTAGCCTTGTTATTTTAGTATTGTCCTTGCCATCTACTGAAAGCAAATATTTCAAGAAATTGTCTTTTCAAACATTAATAAATTTGGTAAATATATTGTTATTTTTTCACAATAGTAAATCAATTCTCACAAGTACGTAAATATACGTAACGTTTTATAATTTTCAAATCTTATATCTACTATTATGTTTGCTGACGACACTAACTTGATTTTAAATAACAGCAATACCAAAAAACTTTTCTATAACATAATAACGAACTTAAACTTTTTTCACAGCGTTTTAGATCAAATAAAGTTTCCTTAAATTGTGATAAAATCAAATTTATATTACTTCATAAAGAAGGAGCTTCAGAAAATTTACCTCTTAAATTACCGTGTTTATCTATTGACAAAATGGAAATAAAAACACAGATCCAATAAAATTTCTAGTCATTTTAATTGATCAGAACTTAAGTTGGAGCAGCCGTATCAGAATGTTAGAAACAAAATTATCTAAGTCGATAGGGATTTTTTAAATCCTACTTCACGAAAATTATTGTATTCTAGTTTTTTTATTGCTATTTACCCTCTTCAAATATAGTTTAGAGAATTACTTATAAGTCCATCATATTAAATCTTGAAAAAAAGTCATGAAAGTTCTAAATGTCTACCAAATCATAGTTTATCAAATGCTAATGCTTATGCATCGTTTTAATTTTGGATTTTTACTTAAAAACTTTCATTCTCTTTTCCAAAAACCTAGTAAGTAAAGTATAGGATTGAGATCTATTAAAATTACAAACAATTTTTATTAAATCAAAACTAAGAGAGTCCGTTATAAGTTCTCGAGGACCGAAGCTATGGAATGACTTTCAAGGTAAAAACAGGCAACGAATGTTAAATCTTTCAACATATAAGTATAAATTAATAATATTTTATTTTTTATATAGTAGTAGTAGTATTACAGTATA
>JAUZNK010023023.1:0-20319 GCA_035046665.1 Euphysa ruthae | reverse complement strand
ATGTGTGTGTGTGTGTGTGTGTATATATATGTATGTAATGATGAAATTTATTGCTTGATTTTGTTGTTACTAAATTTTTTGAATTTCTTAGGATTTAGAAGATGAAAGGAAAATCAATACTGAAACAGCTGAAGATTACGCTTCTTCAATACGTGTTCCATACATCGAAACATCAGCAAAGGTTAGTAGAATTTGTGCTTTATATTTGAAAATTTCTATAAAGGTTAGTAGACAATGCGAATAATACAATGCAATATCTCCAAAAGTTCTTAGAATTGTGTTCATTTTATTTCACTGTCTGCGAAGCTTAGTAGAGCTAAGAAATGACAAACTTTTCTCTTTTTCATCAACATGAATTAATTTGCTTTGGATATTATATCGAGTGAAGAAATGGAACCAGATATTTTAAAATAGGAGCTATTTCTATTATGCTCCTATAAATAAATAAGGATGATTTCTGGAGATAAATCGGATTGATTTAACTAAACTTGTTTCAAACCTTTCCGACCTCACATTGAGGCTGTATGTGCTTCTAAAGGAAGATTTAAATTTAAAATAGAGAAACTAGATTTTGATTCAAAAATTCATATCACGTCTTCTCCATGCCTTATGTATTACAATTTAACTTATGAAACCTGCTTCATAATAGTTATAAATATCAATCAGAAAAAGGTAATATAATACATGCATTCAGGGTCTCAATTACGTCCTGCGTTTTGTACAAAATAGCCCGTTGAAACTACAAATTTCGACCAAACAAAAACATTGCCTTAAGTTTTTAAGGGAAAGCACAAAAAAAAAACGATAAATATAGCTTTTAATACAGAGCATTATCTATACTAACTTTTAGTTGATTTCAAGCTATGGAGTACTGTGGCTCTAAAGAAAAATCTCTATTTAAATATCATTATTATTGCTTTTATTTAAAAAAACAATAATCTGAACACTATATACTTGTTATTAGTTATAAGTTTATCTTATAACTAATAACAATTATTATAGTTATAGGGTTTCTCATTCCCTGGTTGGCGCAGTTGGTTACCGGATCAGTCTCATAATCTGAAGGTCGTGAATTCGAGTTGGTAGCTCGCTTGAAATTATATTTGTTTTATGAAGAATCGCTTATAAATAGGTTATAGAAACGTTTGTTTTAGTCGAAATTCCGGCAAAGTTTTGTGTATTTTGCGGAACGGAAGTGAAACTGCGAATGCGTGTATTCAGCGTTATTATCAAGCAATCAAGCAGTGAAGTAGAGATATTAATAATCAAAACGGAGAGATGTATTCTGTAAAATTCATTTAAAATTGTGGCTTTTTTTTAACAAATATTGACAATATCCAATGAGATTGAACATAAAAAGCTGAAGAACAAGATATTTTGAAATAAACAAGATGTGGTGAGGAATTTCTCTTTCAGCACTAATTTTAACATGGCTACAAAATTCGCAATGATGATTGCAATAGCAAGCATTATTTTGAAGATTTTTAGAAAGCTGAAGATTGAATGTCTCCCGTTTTTCATCTGCATTTTATTTACGTCATTTGAAGTCGTTTTTTTTTTTTTTTTTAATGTGATCTGCATCTGCTTCATAATTGTTTTACCTTTTTGTTTTAAAAATTTTCTTCATTCCTAAATTAGAAAACTTTAAAGATGCGTATTTGTAAATTCTGAAAAATACATACTCACAGGGTCAACCTTACAAACAGCTGTATAATCTAAATGCCTTTTTTTTAGAAAGGTATTTTAGTTGCGTCAAAGTACTATTCGTCAATTAGTTATCTAACTAAAAACTGATGCACTGCAAAGAATCTCTTTTTTTTTTAAACGATTTCTTAAGTTGATCTTCTTGGTGTACATTTCCGCTGGTAAATACTATGTCGTGTTTCTCTCATTTCAGCTTAAAATTGTTCTCACTCATTATAAACACTCTTGCTATAAATATAGAATTGGTAATTTTAATTATGTTTGATATTATCAAATTTATCAATTTGACTTATGGCATCTTGATAGTTTTTCTATGTGTATAATCAAGACAAAAACTAAACATATCGAGATTAAGAAATAGTTGGAGCAATTGGAGGGCATTTTTAAAACTTATTTAAGTAACCTATACCGATTAAAATATATGTGCGCAAATACCTTTATTTGCAGCTAGTCATGGTTGAACTTCAGGACAATTTTATGCGAAAAAAATTCGATGTGGTGTTATGAAAGATGATAGTTAATTTCTCATCGTCGCAATTCCCTGTGCTAGTACAAAATTTTAAAGTATTTTATATGTAGAAGAGATATTCAGAGGGAAGTAATTTTACATAGATGTATCTATCTTCATTTAGATTTATCCAGTTGAAAGAAGTCTTGTGTTATTAATAATAATTAACATTAATTAGCCAACACAATACTGTGTATGTGTTATCGGTCAGTGTAATTAAAAAAAAAAAAAAAAAGTTACTGCGATCTTTATTTCATATCATTTCGTAAGAATTTGCGTTAAGTACCTCATGACTTTGATAATTACATTAATGGAATGATCCTTTAATTAATTGAGTAATGGTTCACCCAGTTTGTAAAAATATAAATTATTGAATGTGCTTTGACATAAGAGTTGTTAAACTTGAAAAACTTTTCACATTTGCATAATTGGTCAACTTTGTTAATATCATCGAAATTACATTTGATAATTGAAAATATGTTTGGCGAACAATTCATATTACTACCAAAATATTACTGTTCCAAGCAGGCAAAATTGTTGCGAAAAAGTACTCGTCTTTGTCCCAAATATGGATCTAAATTAAAATTTTGTTCAATTGTCTAAAAAATTTTAAAATACCTTAGATTTTGGATTATTTTACCTAACAAGTTAATTTTAAAACATTTTATGTCTTAATCCCACAGTTGTGGGATAGATATAACGATTTATTTGAAAGACTGTCGCCATGGTTATCTTTGTTTCGTTTTAATCTTAGACTGGATATAACGTTAATAAAGCTTTTGATCTTTTGATGGACGAAATTAATCGTATTCGCCCGGACCTTTTTGAAAGACCGTTACCAAGTGAAGATAAAGATCAAAAAAAGAAATGTATCATAGTGTAATAGCTTTTTATTTAAATAGTTTTTTTTTTGTTTGTTTTTTTTTTAGTTTATTTTTGTTATAGCTTTCGCGTAGTTGGATTTTCTCAGAGCTACACATCAACAAGTTCCACTCTGTTTTAATTTTCCGTACTTACTAATGAATTTTAAATAAAATTAAACTATAAAACTTCAGAAACAACTACGCGAGTTGATAATTATATTCAGTGTAGAGCAGCTCTTAACATTTGAAATAATGCACATTTTGATGTGTTTGCCAGTATTCTAGTAACCATTACTTATTTATGTGAGTTATGAAAAGCGCTTTCATAAATGGAAATTTTTTAAACATGCCAATATTTGGGTCTAGCACGTACTAAAAATTAATAATAGTGAAGGGGGAGAAGTCTTAGGTCGGTTAGATCCAGTTGTACACTATGGGTTTGAAGGAAAAATTTCGCGCTTTTAGGAAGGGTAGGTTCAAGAAATTTTCTTCATAAGTGTTCATGTTTTGTTTACTTCTGATTTTAATTTTAAAAATTTCAACCGATCCTGAGATTGACTTATATTTTGCCCTAAGGGCCAATTGGCTGTCTAAAAACTTCACAAAGTTCGATTTTTATGATGGCGAAAACTTTTTAACGTTTTATATTGTTTTTTTATGAGATTTGCGTAATGTAAGGAGTATTTTTTTAAAATAGTTTATATTTATACATACTTAGAAATATTTTTTATTTTCTTGCTGCGTTCTTAAACTGCTCCTTGTAATCATCACTAAAGTAGGGTACCACAGGTCAGTTTTCATCTTTGCCTATCGGCCGCTGCGCTAAACTTGACCTATGGAGGAACTCGCATGTAAGTGTCAAAATATTTGAGTCAGAAGAAACCGGTACATTTACGGTTGACATACTTCTTTTGAATAAACTCAAACTTTTACCTCATAGTTTTTAGTATAAAAAGTTCATTGGCTTTTTTCACTAACTCTACAACATAATTGGTGTGCTGCTTAGCAATATATATTTGCGAACAGGGAATATTTTCTTATATATACTGCTGTCGTTAATGGCGGCGTTTTATTGTGTTATGATGTTTGGAGTTATAACTTTTAAAAAATAGTAAACCTGTCCGACAGAAAGCTCAATGACATACTACAGAGCCTAATTATAAAAACTAGATGATGAGATAATCACCAGCGTGAGCAGATAAGCATTTTTTTTTTTTTTTTTTTTTAAATGCATCTTTTCCACTATTGATCCAAACTTTTTGTTTTTATACCATATCGAGTGGTGATAAACAAGTAGCATTGCGAGCAAGTATATATTTTATTGGGCTTCTTTCTTGTAATTAATGAAATTAATATAGCAACACATTCTATTTCAAATTTGTGTTTTGATCCTTCTGGTATAACTTCAACAGTGATTTTGTACCAATTCCTTTTTCTTTTTTTTTTGTGCTTTCAAATACGTAGATTAAGAAATACATTACTATATATGCTAATTTTATGTATAAGAGCTTCAACCTACACTTTTAAGTATACTTTTTCAAATATATCCCCTATAGTAACGTGCCTAGCAACATACTTTAGGGTACCAAAAATGCTCTGCCTTGCCCCTACCGTCACATTTTTCTGTTATATGGCCTAAGCACGGCTTTTTAAAAGATTTCGTCGAGTTGAAATATCTGCTTTCGATAGGTCAGTACGATATTTAGTAAAAGTGTCTTGGAGATTGTTTTTATCTACTTTAGGATATGTAGAATCTTGTCAAAAAAATAATAATTTGGAAGTCATAAATCCATCAGATATGCCTCAAAACAGCCTTTAAGATATTTAAGGGTTCAAAATTTGTGTACGTTTAGTTTTACGTCCTTTTCCAAACCATTTTTACCAATTAGATCAAAAGTTTGGGTTGAATTTTATAAAATAATATTTTAATAGGGAAATTGTATTCTAATACATTTAAAAATGTGTGAAAATTTCAAGCAGAAAGCTTAAAAACTGGAGATCGTAGTGTTTCGTAAAATAAAAATTTTGAAAAACTCGTTTTAGGTAACAAACCACATATTAAAGCAGAACAGCACCATAGACAATTCCTCCTCATTTTTAAACTCATGATCTTTTTTTGTTGATTTGAAGTTTTTTCTCGCTTGTTTGGTCGTTGTCTCTGATTTTCACTCCATCACGTAAACTCGATTTAAATCCGTTCGATAACAAAATTCAATCATACATTTTCCAGGATCTAATTCTGACTGTCGAAGAACCTCCAAAACTCCCTTTGCACTATCATTTAACGCAACAGAACAGGCTGACATTTCTAGTAATTCAATTCCTACAAAGTTAGATTTTGGGGATTTTACCCAAATTTTTGCAGAACCAATATGCCTAGTGTCCGCACGTTTGAGCAGACAGTACCTGTAGGTCAGTGGTGTTAAAACTGTAACCTTCGATGCTAAACCTGTGGAAAATTTCAGCAAGCCACTTCTGAAAGTATGTGCGGTGCCCTAATTTGATTTTGTTGGTGTCTGGTGGTAAAGCGAAAAAGCCGAACCACTCCACTTTATACAATGTCATCGCAACGCCATCATATGCGATCCAACACCCAGTGTCTATCGGGTAACTTAAGTGTGTTAAAGATTATTGAGGTAATGGCCGCAACTCTACCTAGATCTGGAAGTTCGTCAGCGGCGAAGATTCCTAAAAAGTCAGGAACGTTATTTTCGGCCTAATTTTTAATTTGTGTGGTTGTTGACATACATAGTCAGCAAATTCAGTGGTAATATTGCGATCCATTGCCAACTCTCAACTGACAAGACCAATCCACAACAAATAATTTCGAAACCATGAGCAGGTGCTTCTACGAAAGTGCTGCTAATGGACAATGATCTTCTATGAGTGAAGCTCTAAGGTCCACCTTGTGGTCGGCATTCAAATCAGACGCATAAATTACAGTGCCTTCCACATAGCTTCCAAGATCGATAAGATTGTCATCGGTTGCCAAAACCTTACCAGTGACAGCCATTGTGGAAAGAGACTCTCGTGCGACGGAGGACATTTTCAAGTTTTTCTGTTAAAAAAGAGCTGGTAGGTGATTTCAGGTACCACTCTTGAGCCAACGATCAGCTGTAGCCGATTCACTCCAAAGTTTGCAGAGTTTTAGGGGTTGTGTGTTATATCCTCTTGAAATGCCAATGCACGCACAATAGCTACAATTAAGTGACTATGCAGAGGACGACTCCATATATCATTCAGTTTAAATTTTTTCCGTCTTTTGTTGCTGGTATAAGATAGTCTTGTCCTTAGGATATAGGGCCTTCTCTTTCGCCATACACTCTATCCCTCTACCTTAATAGTTGTGGCAACGAATGTCAGTTCTATTCGCTTGACTAACCAGAACGCAGACGCAATTCTAATAACAGCTCCAGCTACTGCCTCGGTGGCAATAAACGTAAACTCTGTATTTTCTTGAGTTAAGGACAACTTCAGGGCCAAATTTTTCAACAGCAACCGTTTTTTTTATATCATTTCCAGGAACGGACAGAATGTGAAAACTCTTGTCATTGCAGCATTAACAGCTTCCTCTGCTACCACTAGAGTCTGCCGAGCGACAAAGCTTGTATAGGCTTCACCTTTAGTTTCGAAACGTGCCGGGGTGTACAGATACCATCCTTCCAGCTGTCCTACACCACTCTCACGGCAGTTCTCGATTTTCAACAATAGTGTGAGTATCATCGTTTGATAAGGGTATTGCTGCTAGTCGAATTTGAGTATAGCTCTACCAGATCTATCGTTTAGAGTAATTTTCGTAAACATACCGTGGAAAAACAGATTGGTCATCGCTAATTTATCCCTAGCTATGATACTACCTGCAGTGCACACGACCTGAAATTTTATCACGGTGCAGCTATCGGAGAAATCGATAAAGTAATGCTTGGCGCCCATTTCAAAAATAACTCGATTTTGTGATAAAGGTCACCTTGGACTTGTGCTCGTGGTAAGTCAATTATATCAGTTTGTGTTGGGAGCAACACCCGAAACAATGTGAGCTCGGCTAGATGCGTGTTAAGATTGCTTTTTTTCCTGAACAGCTTTCTTTTCAGTGTTATATATGACGTAACAAGGCGCGCGTGTCTAACAAGGATATATGCTCACATAATCACAGAATTAGGCGCGCAGCGGTTAGCCAAGCATGTCTAAGATTCATGACATAATCTTGTTTGGTGGCTGTTTGAGCCACAGTCTTTATTCTCCCATTTATCGGTTCCTTCGTGGTAAGAGCGACTGAAACGGCATGTTCAGACATTGGCAGAGCAGCCTTGGCAACGCTTTTTATTAAAAAGACTGTCATACGCTTGATTACACCTACAAAGATTTCCAAAGAAGTCTGTACCTCCTTACACATAATGAAGTAATTTTCCACCTCCTTGGTAACAGCGATTAAGTGTGTGACGAATTCCCTTATCATTAGAAAGCTTTACTGGGACTCCCATTTTATTTTACGAATGCTGATTCGAATATTTAGTTCGTATTGGTTGAAGTCTATACTATCGCCGTGTGTGTCTAACATCTACTTCAATTGATTGGAATGAGTGTATATTCAACTGTTGAGCTTCGTAGTCAGATCCACTAGCCCTCCAGTTGATTATGTTACCAGGTTTGGCATCGCCCAGTGAAAAGTTTTGCAGGAGCGGGACTTGGCAACTGCCTACATTTGTATTTTTGATAATGTCAATATAGAAAAGCAGGCTGCAGTGATGTCCACAAGGTTGAGACTAACATGGATTCCAGCTTCAAGATTTGTTCTTGCTGGGAAACGCAGAAGCACAAGTAAAGTCCTTGAAAGGGCATTACTGTTAGTTATTGCGCTAGATGCTCTCATTGTAGCCGTATCCAAATTGTGATATGATATTAAACCCGATAGCAATATAAACAAACGCGGCCCAACGGGGCCAATTGAACCTAAAGAAGATCTGGGTCTTTTTGGTCCTAAAAGAAAACCCGGTGAGCGTGGACAAACCAGTACTTTTGGTCCTATAAGTTACTCAGGAAAAGCGTGGACCTGCCGTTGCTTCTGGTCTTAAAAGAGAAGGCAGTGAAATTGGACATTCCTGTGCTCCTGGTTCTAAAGGAGAACACGGTGAAAAAACTCTATAGAAGAAAATATAACCCTTGCAACGAAAGGAAGTACCTCTCAAAATAAAGAGGTCTTTTATCTCTCTCCATTGACTCTTTTATGTGTTGGCTGAGCTAGTGGCTACGACAGGGCAACATTAACGGACTCTCCGGAGAAATAACGTGTCCTGTATATCACCGCAACATATGATGGTTGGAATAAGTTAACTACGATTGTCCCTGCTGCATTCCCAAAAGAGGGTCATTGGAGAATAAAAAGCGAAGGCAAGTTGGTTCTGAGTTTTGAGACGAGAAATACCAAAAAGCCATATCAGTATGTCTTGACCGGTGAGATTATCAAAGGACAGGAGTGGGAGCTACGTAGTATTTAAGGGACTGAAAGGCTGTAATAATGAAATGATCCTTGTTAGATCGACATGGAAAAAGTAGATATATACCTCAGCTATGAACTACACTAAAAGAAATCCATATTATACCCGAATCTGAGGCAGACTACCGATTAACACAGGTAGCAAAAATTAAGAAGCAGCTAAAGGCTGAGATTGACTCCCGTGAAAACTTTGTGAACAAATATACTCGGATGGTAAACGTTATCGACAGTGTTGATGTCGGAGCTATTATCATAAGCGTCGTTCTGGACGAAGTTGGAACGGGCCTCTTAGCGACCGTAATCGCAGTACAAGTCATTTCAATCATCACGGGCTTTGCTGCCAGATACGGTCTCGTGAGTGCTGGCACAAAGTTTGCTTCTAGTTGACTAAAAATAAAAGCTCAAAGACACGATTCACGTTCTCGCAGAAAGCAAGCTCAGTTCATTTTTAAACCTAGTCAGCAACGCGTTTAAATATGGTGTAATAAGTCAGGATGAATTTCATTCGATTGTAGAAATAGTTCGAAAATACTACGCCATGAAGAAGAAAGTAAGGGTGCAGAAAAAAACATAAAAAAGAATGTATGTTTTACAAGTTTATAAAATATTTGAAATAAATAAATAATCAAGTTATATGCTTTTTATCTTATGATATATGTTTGTAAGTAAATATTAAGAAAACATTAGAATATTTGGAAACTATCATAACCTATGTAAAAAAAGATAAATGTAACCTAATTATTATACAATAATTAATTATTATTTAATGACTAATTTAAAAACTCTCGAGAAAAAAAATCTCTTATGGTATCAAGTTTTTTTTTTTTTTTATTTTTTAGTTGTAATTTAAGATAAATAAAAAAAAGTTTTGATAGCCGGGAGATTCGAACTCATATCACCGAAGTGATAAACAGACGCGTAAGCACACTGAGCCACATCAACATAAAATATAATATAAAATAAAGTATTAAAACTTTTTTTTTTTAAATTGAAACAACCAAAGTCTCGGAGCTGCAGATAGAGGGAGAGTATAGATTTACAATTACCAATTACATAATTTCGTAATAAAATTTTTGCGGAGATAAATAATTGCGAAAAATATATCGCCGTAATAAAAATTTGTGTTTCATGGGAATTTAAGTTAATATTTTGCTGTTCATTCGCGCGTGCGATGAAGACGTCACGATAGCGTTATGCTTTTCCACTTTAGGGGTAAAGCCACACTAGTCCCTGGGAGATACCACGAGGGACATAAATCACCCAATCAAAAGTCCTTAATAACTCCATATATATAATTTATTTCCGATGTTTTCGCTAAATTAAGGCTTAGATAAAATTTGTTGTAAGTCATAATACTTTGCGATAAAGTAAACAAGTAAAAGCAAATGAACAACAGCAAATCACAGATACATGTATTTTATAAGGTATCAGAAAAAAATCCAGGAGGTAGAAATACCCCGGTAAAAATCTATGTGGAAAAAAATACCACGACAAAAATTACCCCTGAAAAAAAAACCCAGTTAAAAAAACCCCCGGAAAAAAAAAACATTCTTTACAGAAATAAATAAAATAAACATTTTTTTTTATGAACAAAACTTCTTTTACTTTCAATCAGAACGCCAAATTTTGCGCTGTCATATTTTATGAGACATTTTTCAAACTTTACCACAAGTCCACATTCGACGCATGGCGTAAAAGTGATTTTCTAGACCAAATTATCTTAAATTATGACAATCTCAAATGAGTATGGACTTGTCGCTTTCATCCCTTAGATATAGCAGAGAATTTTTTTTTTTTTTTTTTTTTTGTAATTTCTAAGCTGTAAGTCTATTAATCAAAAAGTAAACCTAGAGTTGATTGTACAAATTACGGTGTATTCATACTTTTAACTGCTTGTGGTGTATTTTTTCAGTTATTAAGTTATCCTAATTGCATATAAATCTCATGATATTTTGTCCATGATTGTTGAAGATGTCAAATGTATTGACGGTTTGGAAAATCGTCAAACTTTGATTGTAATTGATATGTCTAAGCTTTTGAGGTGGAGGTTGATGTCCTCCTTCAGCCTGGAGAATTTCGACCCACTTCATTAATTTTTTAAGGTTATCGTCGGTCTTGATTTGGGCCAAAAAAGGGGGTTGTCGACAAGAGTTGAGCTGTTAATCTATGAAAAATTAGCAGCTAAATTCAGGGAAAAACTTAAGTTCTATAATATGATAACAAAAAGGGTCTTTTAAATAAAATTAAATAAAACTCTAAAAAACACTTATAAACTAACTGTGGGTCTCTGTAGAAAATTTCAAAGAATTTGTGTGAGCGGTTATGATTTTATCACCCGCTCAGAATTTTAACACTCTAAATATGAAATCGGAGAAAATCACACTTAAGTTAAGAAATATGTTAAAGCAAGAATCGTATTTGATATTCATCTAATTTTTTAATAGAAAATTATCAGGTTGTTATCTATTGAATACACAATTAAAACCAAAGAGATAAACAGTATGTCACCCTATCCAGGCCCGGCAAGTAAGTGTTTGAGAATAAAATTTTAATAAGAACGGCAATGTAAAATTGTGGACGTAAAATAGGTTAAAAATTAATTAGAATTTGCTACTAAAAGCTTGATATTATTGTCACAAATAAAGGTAATGTCAACTTTATTTTTTACAGGTTGTTTCATTGTCCATGTAACTACCTATTTTTTAGGTTTTTTCGTTGTTCGTGCAACTACATCTTTCACGGGTTGTTTAAGGTGGTTTTCGACACAATTACTCAAAATTGACCATAGTGTGGTTAATTCAAAAATCAGTCATGATATACACACTAACTCCATATAACATATAAAGAAATAATAAAAAACTTTGATTGGAATATTTTTGGAGTCATATTGGATCCGTCATTAGGGACCAAGGCCCCTTGCCCCCCATATCCCCCACCCCCAGCAATGCGACACAATAGAACATTTTGCGACATTTTTTCTCGAGCAGTTTATATGTGCTTAGACTAAAACTTGCAGGGATTGTTTTGCTTCATAAAAGTTGTGATTTGACTCAGGGATTTTATCTCCACGGCAACGGTTGACATGGTAGCCAATAAAACGTTGTTTCCATTATTACAATGGCATCTGTTGCTAAGAGGGTAAAACTTCTCATTCAAATTACAAATCTAATTAATATAATATATAACAAATATGAATAATCCCTAAAAAAAATTAAGTCGAATAGGCAGATATTTCTCAAGAAAATATGCCGCAAAGACATAAAAAACACTGTGATTTGCACAAAGTCTAATTATCAAAAATATTTCAAATTTTCAGAGTATATTTCTAATAATCAAATAGATGCCTTGTGATAAAATAAAGATAATTGGGTTATTAAATTATTAAATTGACTTTAATTTGTGCTAGAAAAACTGAAATAGCAAGAAATACGTCAAATATATGGACATAGCAAGTAGATTTTAAAATCCTATTTCAGGACACAACTTATAGTATGAGCAACATTTACTGAAAATTTCAGAACCAAAGGGATAGGATGCAATGATGCAGAGCGTTAAAAAAAAAAAAAAAAAAAAAAAACGGAAAGCGGTTTTGAGAAAAAACCATTTTAAAAATCACCAACAAAAAATATGTCAAAAATAACAAAAACAATCACATTCATTCCATAAACATCTCCTTGTTCAGCAGTGTTTTGTTCCCCAAAATCTCTACACTAATTTCTCGAAATTTTTCTAAATGTTTTGGTTAGAGTCTTTGGATCTATAATACATGATTCGCATTATTACGCTCATAATAGTCTTCTCCTGTAAAAAAAAAAAAAAAAAAACAAAAAAATGGTATAACATTCTGATTGTAGACTGTATTCATTTAAAGCGTTGAGAATTCCTCTCTCATGGTATAATCATTAAAGTTGCATTGCTGATTAAGCACCCATTTCTAATAATTTCGACCAACATATGATAAGCTGATTACTTAAGAGGCTAGGGCATTTGTTCCCCAATAAGTTATCGTTCTAACATTACATTTAAATTGAGGA
Source organism: Euphysa ruthae (assembly GCA_035046665.1). Classification (NCBI taxonomy): domain Eukaryota; kingdom Metazoa; phylum Cnidaria; class Hydrozoa; order Anthoathecata; family Corymorphidae; genus Euphysa; species Euphysa ruthae. The sequence goes on along the minus strand of JAUZNK010023023.1, from coordinate 7,716 downwards.
AAACACCGCAACCCAGAAGTAGAGGGCTTTTATGCATCCCCAGCAATTAGTTATTAATTAGTTAACGGATTGCCTTTTCGGTGAACTTTTAAAAACAAAACATCTTATTTCTGTCACGATTGTCTAATTAAAATATAGCGTCATGAATTATATGATGCTATCTTTGTTAAACTGTGGTAAGAAACTTGACAATTTTATCCTTGAAGAGGAAGTAGTTAATGAAGTGGTCATGTTACTGATGAAAGTTTTAAGCGTTCATGTTTTTGTGGGCATCAAACCCACTAGTGGTTCTCTTAAAAACACACTACTTTTTTTAAATAAATACTTTGTTAGAAGCTGATTTTCTTATTTTCATAAATCGACTTTTTATTAACGTAGTTTTACATTCAAAGCAAGACTATTTTAGTCACAAATTGGCTAAAAACGCTGCAAACCATCAACTTTGATAGCGAAAACCCAACCAGACAAACAACAAATTTTCTTACGCTGCCAGTGATTAAATACAAGAAAACTGTAGCTAAATAGAAATAAATTTTCTTTCGACAACATTGAAATAACTTTTGATTTGGTTTTGATCTATTAGAAGAATAGTTTATACAAACAAAAAAAAAAAAAAAAAAAAAAAAAATTATGGTATATCGCATACATAGTGAAATAAAAATATTGTTTTTAACTAAAAATGTATTTCAATTTAAAAGGAATTTATATTTAACTATGAAACGCCTTATCTGCCTTTACACGATATTAAGCATTAAAATAACTCGATGTTTACATTCGAAAACCTTTAAATAAAATTCATGTCTTAATGCCTCGATTGGTTTATTCGCTGTTGTTCAAATATTATTACTAAAGAAATGGGGAAGCGAGACGATATTGTCTCGATTGAATTTTTCTCTGTTGTTCAAATGTTATTAATAAAGTAATGGCGAGACAAGTTCTGCATTTTCCGACGCCTTTTATTTCAATATCTTCAAAATTAACGGAAGCTGAATTCATGACAGCAACTTCAAAGTCAAAGAGTATTGTTAGTATTTCCAACCGCTTGTACTCGGTTTGAAACTTCTGGAAAACATTCGAGTTTAAGTTTGTTGTGTATTATTTTATAACAAAGCATAAACGCAGGACACATTGGCCAATTTTAACATGTATTGTGTACGAAGAATTCGTGGTCACTTTAAAGGTATCGTCAATGAACCAGTTCTCCGATGTGGCCATCAACTGGATAGCTTTGTTTGCTGAAAAAAAAAATAAGATTCGGTTTTCCTCTCCGACACCAAACAAAAGAAACTCTTCACCGTTTAGTGTTTGCAAGTAATGTTCTGAGAAAGCAGGAAATTTTGCTTGGTTAATTGGATTAAAAGGTCGGTTTTGCTATTCTTGCCTTTATGAACGAATGGTTCTTCGCAAATTTTTAATACGAGGCAAACTTGTAACAGCTGTTTCAGACTCATTTGCCAAATTTTTAGTATTTATTTGCTGTAGGTTATCCCTTGTTTGCAAAGAACAGTCCTTTATTGAACTTTTCAATCGAACCACTATAGAGTTTGTAATGAAAGATTGGTGTGTCAGTGACCTGCCTTATAATGTCATTTAGCAAGTTCACTTTTATATTCACTTTACTTTCTCCTTTTCGACGTCTTACGCATTTAAACGAACGAATGTCGTTTGCAAGTTCTTTTTGAAACACATACCCTTCGTATATTATATTGTGTTATTTTTTCTGTAATGTGACAAACTCCATTTTAAAATCATTAAACTTTTGGTACAGTGTTTTAATTTTTCGTCTTACAACTAAGTAATGCAGATAATTTAAGTTGAACTGGTTTTTGTTACATATAAAAGAAATGTTTAATAAACTTTGACATTTCAATGGTCTTTGAGAATAGCTTAGTAAATTTCCAGATAGGTACAAAAGACAAACCAGAAAAAGAAATAGTGTCACAACAGATGGATATAAAACAATAGCCATTTTGAAACCATGGATATCTCATATATCATAATAACACTTAACAGAAATCTTGTTGTGCAAAGCAAATCTCGTTCTATCACTTAGCCTAAGCAATAACTTACCATTATTACGAACCGGAATCATGAAGCTAGTATGAATAGTTGTCCCACCTTTATTTATAGCTGCCACGCCAGCTGGAACTACTATAAGTACTTTATTAAGAGAATAATATACAGTTTTAAGTAGGTGTGATTTTTCTGTTTTACAACCACCAGTGACAAACAAATAAAAAGTTTTTGCTCAACAACAGTATCAGACTACAGATATTTTACACAATTATTGTTAAAATTTTCAAACACATCAAGCTGTATTTTACTCAAAGACCTGACATTTTAATTTATATTTGCATCAGGAAAAATGACTGGAGCAGATGTTATTGCACTTTCAAACAGTACTGCATCGTCTGCAGGATTTTCAGACTCTATGGTTTGGTGTATGGAAACGCAAAACAGCTTTTACTTTACCGCACTTTAGTTTATTCTTAGATGTTATTTAAAGAAGGGTGGATGGATAAGAACCCTCATTGTGATTAACCCCAGTAACTTTCAACTAAAGCAGTTGGTTATCACTCATTAATTTCCTTTTTTGGAGTCGGTTGAAGGAGACAGTAAAATAAAAAATCTGTTAAGTAAACTATATCTTCCATTTTTAAAAGTTACGTTAGTCCTATCGATATAACTATAAAGCAGTTTGTCTTTGAAAACATTAACACTATCATTTGGCAATTTTCCAATTCCATCTTCACTCCTACATACTCCATACCTATTAAATTATTTAAGAATAGCTGATATAATTGGAACTTTTATTTTAGCTGAATCAAGTCTTTTTCGTTTTCTTGGATCATGATTTTTATTAATGTAGTTTTTTACTTTGACTAATATGCAAGGTAACTCAATTATTGTGTCTTTTGTAAAATAACGACCAAAATTATTCAGACAGTTCAAATTTTTAGATTTCAGACATGACTTTGAATAAGAATGTATATGATTGGTTGATAGGTAGAAATTTAAATAGTTCTGGATTCTCTTTATGGTCAGGAATGTCAACTTCAAAATAAGTACGTTTAAAACCCATAAAATATAATGAGTATGCTTGAAGTTATATAGAACATATAATACAGAATACCTGTATTCTATATTGGAAGTGTCTGTCTAACAAGACCAGATTTCTGTCAAAATAATTACACAGCTCAAAAAAAAACATTGGGTGTAAAACGCTCAAACTTATATCTACTATGGAATCAAATAAACTACACTTGGTTTGAGGAAAATCAAAGCAGTATTATACCCACCTGGAGTAAAAAGAAGACCATTTATGTTTCTGAAAAAAACTTTTTAATTTGTTGAAATATTTACAACTTTACTAGGGAGCTCCTCATTTGATAATGGACGTATTATTTCCTTAAATAACTAGTCTCCACATTCTAGTATGTAATCAAGATTAAAACGCTTAAAATTCATACCCTTTTAACTGTGGTATGATTGTATGTCAAAAGTATTGTCAAATAGCTTTTGTGAAAAGAACCAGATACTGATCTTAAAGTTTTTTTAAATAGTATAATGTGCCATTAAATTAATAAAAACTATAATGGAATCTTTAAAAGAGTGCCAACATATGCTAAATAAAAGCGAAAACAACAACATTTTTTACAAATTGTCATTTTTTATGAGAATGTTTGAAAATTTAATTGATGATCTGACCACTGGTCAAAAATTATTCTTTCTAATAAAAATTGATTCTATAAAATTTCTTTTAAAGTTTTCTGTTGTATTAAACGAATTAAAGATAGAACATTTAAATAGCGAAGACACACATGGAAAATTCTCTTTATCTAGCAAAAACAGTACTCTTTTTGTCAAATTTTACAGAGATTGAATCTATAAATCGTCTTCAAATGCTCAGGAATCATCATGTAGTAATATGGACATAGTGATAAACTATGATGACCTTCGCTGCAAAATTTTTAGCTTTTTGAACACACATCGAAGACAAAGCCCAAAATTTTTGTGAAGAAAAATCTCATTGGGTTAAAAAATTTATTTATTTTAGAAACGGTCATAAAGTTTTAGTGTATATTCACTTGGTTATTCCAATTACATGTCTTTTTAAAAGATAGCCATTTAAAATAAGTGCTAGTGGACATTACGACTCATATTTCAAATGAAATTTGAAACTTTTTGCTCTGAAATTACATGATATAATAAGTAAAAAGTTTATCTGTATATTGTTAAGGGAAAATTCTCTGTTAGAAGGTTGTCATCTATGAATACTACCACAAGATTGACTTCAAACTCTATTTTGAAATTTGTTGTTTCTATTGTGGGGCATGTAAACAGTCGAGGAAAAATCATGTATATGGGTATGTGGAGGCCTTTGCAAATATTTCCATCGGCAATCTGCAGATTTTGTATTTCAGTAGCATCTTTAGCGTATCCTTCAGCGCAACCACACGTTTCAACGCGAACCAATTGTATTTCAATTGATTTGATTGCTTTGTCACAGTGTGTCACAACAACTTCTCCTACAAAACAAAACACAACCATAAAAATAATGTACTACTAACCCATGCTGTTCGAAAATTTATTGCCTTTATAATTTGATAAATATGCAAGAAATAGTTTTTCTTTAATAAAAAATACCCTTTTTATATTCATTTTCTTTTCTTTTTTTTTGTTAAATTTTACATTTATTTTCTCTTGTTATTTCACATTCTTGGAATTCATATTCCAAGCAAATTCGTGAAGAGATTATGAAAATGTCTAGACTAAAGAGTAAAACCAATAATTCAGGTCTTCCTACTATCCAAGCTGCTTTCAATAGGCAGCAAATCTTGTTGTTAGTCTCGTTTGCAAGAGGAAATCTTTCTTTGGTAGTATTGAAATAAAAGATGGGAAAAGACCTTTTTGGGATGCTTGCAAACCACTTATTCCTAGTAAACCTCTTTTTAACAATGGAAAAAATCTTTTTCTTGAAAATAATGCTTTGATTTCTTGTGAAAATTTTTTTCAATTTCAATTTTTCTCATATTATACCCGATGAAGCTCATGACGTCATTGTTAAGCTAAAGAAGGGTAGTAGTGATGTGTCTCTATGGCTTTTAAAAACCATGTCATATACACACGCACCTTTCATTTGTGATTGAATAAATACATCCATTTCAATTGTATCTACCCAGATCAGTTGAAATTGACTGATTTTTTCCCTGTCCATAAAAACATGGACGCCAAAAAAAGATTAGATTGGTCAGATAAGCATCTAAATGCATGGTATATATTTTCCTCGCTATTTAATTTTTACCAACATGAAATAAAGATTATCAGCTGATCGATTTTGATTGATTTACACTTTTGAACCCCTCTAAATTAAATTTTTAAAACCTATTACCACAAAGAAAGTTTTACCCTTATGAATTTTTTGCCCAAAACTTATTTAGAACGTTACTAACAATATTGCCCTGCTAGGTTTTGTTTAGGTGTATTTGCTATGACTTGACCAATCCAGTTGTAGCTGCATGTATTGATCTTTTCCTTTTGGATAGTTAAGATTTTTTAGTTCAAATGTTACGAAAATAAGTTCTTCTATATTTATTTTAGTAGGTTTTTTGACAAAAAAGTATAAAGATTTATTAAATAGTGAAAATAATGAAGCCTTACATCTTATATAAGCTTTGCAGTTTTAAAATAAAACGTAATGTTTCATAAATGTACATTTATGTCATAGTCACTGATGTTGATTTTATTTTCAAGGTGATATCTGATACGAAGATGCTTTTTCTTCATTACAGTTCTATTAGTAATTTTGATAATTATGTAGTTTTTTAATTAATCACTTATAAAATAAATATGAATTTTTAAAATTATTCACTTCTTGTAAAATTGTTAGTCAAAAAACGAGAACCAAAATTGCATTTACAAAAAGATAGTAATTATATTTAAATATTTTCTAAAGGAAATTTTAGCTATCATTTTAGAAAGATGTTACCTAAAAATGGCTTTGTAATGTCACAAATAACTGTATCCAAATGCCCAGATATTAGATAACTAGGGAGCTCTTTGCCTTTGGTTTTCACATGTACACCCTGAGGCGTGATTTTAAAAAGAACTTTTTTGTTTAATAGATTTTGATTTTTCTGCGTTGAAACCTTCTCTACCATCAATTCACACGTTGTCTGCAAGTCTTTGTACATAAAAGATCTCTTCATGACACACGTCAACGTGTAATTAACATTTATGAAAACTCCACTGTACGATTCATACAACTGTTTATTGTTTAATGGCTTCAAAATTATTTCAAATGGAATCTCAGTAAAACCATTAGGTAATTTTCCAGGTTTTGCAATTTCCATTGTATTTTGTATCACATTTATAGGTTTTACAGAATTATAAAAAGCTTCGAACATTCCCACGCTTTTAGCACTGAGATGCATACTTACCACACCTTCCATGCACAGTGTGATTCCAGAATGCAACAATTCACCTCGACCATCAATTGCCACTGTTCCACATATTTTCTCACCTTTTTGATAAGTCTTGTTCACCTTTTTCAGTCTGATTTCAATTGCTGTCATTTTTTCTATAATAAAAATTTTTCTTTGTTATGATTTCGCAAATGATGGGTTAGCGGGTGTGAAATCGGATATAAATATAAGCTGTGTGACTATTGCGTGCATATTATCTTATTTAATGCATTATTTGATATTTACCTCCTTCTTTGAAAGTTAAGCTACTCTATTTATTAATCAAATTTTTAACTAAATTTCGTTTTTTTATAATTAAGATTAAATAATAATTAAGAAAATCGAAATTATGGCAACAGATTTAAATTTTTTTATGAAAAATTTCAATCAAATCGCCCCTAGCTTTATATTCAATATTGTTATAAACATTCGGCGATCAATTTAGGAAATGCAATTGATTTCTAGAGTTCATAGTAAGAAAAGCTCTTGAACAATTATTAAAGAAGGGGCTTCAAAGATAAGTTTTTATTGTTGCATACGTTACCTATCGTTACAAAAGATGTCACACAACCAGATATGTTTCACCTTCCTTCAATTTTCTACCTTTTGTTATGATAACCAACCAGTCTGACAATGTTTTAAGTATATATTTTCTTCACAACATCCATTGCTTAAGTACTTAAAACTAACATTCACTCTTCTTATAAAAACTGTCATAATTGCCTTAAACATCCGAATCTCAATAATTTACATATTTTTCCTACTGATTAACTTGAAATTTCCCCACTCATTTCAAACATGAAACCTAGAAAGCATATAGACCTAATACCAATGTGTATACTTAAAGATTTCAATAGTGAATTTTCTCACATTTTTGTTAAACTTTTTAACTTCTCCTTCGTAAATAATACTTTTCCTGACATTCTGGAAATCTGTTCTGTTCTGCACTTGTTATACAAAAAAGCTTCTAAATTTTTATGCAATAACTACTGACCAATCTCATTTTTATACAACATTAGCAAACTTCTTGAAAAACTGATGTACTCCAGATTGTACTCTTTCCTTCTACAGTTTTTAACTGTTTGACAAAACTTTTTAACAACTATCTAAATATTCGACCTCTCATGCTCTCATCTGTATAACTGAAAAAATCAAAGAGGCTCTTGATACTGGTTATTTTGCGTGTGGAATTTTTATTGATCTTCAAAAAGCATTTGATACTGTGGATCATAATATTCTAATCTCCAAATTA
>JAUZNK010023012.1:0-20321 GCA_035046665.1 Euphysa ruthae | reverse complement strand
GTTTTAACTTAAATGTATGCATATTTATTTATTTATTTCGCTAGCACTTAAAATAAATTTTAAAAATACCTACTTAAAGCATTGATGCAGTTGGCAAGAGCAATCAGGGATCTATTTATATGAGCTCCTTCAATCAAACGTTTGCCAGTATTCTATGAATAATTGGAAATAGTTATAAACATTTGAAGAATATGGAAGTGATTATTTTAGCAATTATAAATTATGATCCCGTAAAATTCATAACCAAAACAATTAAAGTAAATTAAAATAAGACCTAAAGTAGCTTTCAACGAAAATTCCACAAAAATTTTCTAGAATGGCAATAACTGCAAGTTGTCAGCATTTTATCAGCATTTTATAACAATATTTAAAAATCTTGCAAAATCAGAAATTCATGAAAAATGTAACAGTGCAGATAAAATTTGAAAATCCATCTGTGTGAGTCGAAATTCTGTTTTAAAAAAATTTTAAAATCATGTATAAAAATCTTCTAACATTGTATAAATAGGTAAACAGGTAAAAAAAATAGGGATGACAATTTAAAATTACCGTGAATCATGAAATTTTTTCTAGGGGACTTAACCCAAATAATTGTTGCCAACATGCCAAAAATACCAAATCTCCAATTTTCAGTCCTACTCAGAGCTCAGGACATTAAAAAAAATTTTTTGTAACACCATTTAAAACTTTGAAAAAATAACAACAAAGTTTAATGTGAAAAACCAAAAATTTTGTCTTTTGATGAACCTGCACTGTTATTCTTATTTTATGAAAAAAAAAAAAAAAAAATTTCTAACTTCTGTCAAAATTGTTGCAGATTCATCACAAAAAATAAAAATTTGAAAAACAGAACATTTTTGAAAAAAATGCTCAAAATAACTGGCATCTTAAAACTAACAGATATGATTATCTAACATCGCGACATCATAACATCATGAGTTCACTTATGGGCCTGAGTCTCAGACAAGATAAATGTTAAAAATGATTGAAATGTTTAAATTAGAAACAGAAATAATAATAATAATTTATAATAAAGTACAGAATTAAGCAGAGTTGGAAAAAAAAACTTAAAAAATTGTGAAATCATTGGAATTAATAATGAGAAGATAAAAAATGAGAATTTTGGACAAAGAGATGAATTGACTGATCTCAACATGCTAAACTAGAGCACTCTAGTGACTTAATACAATCAGCAAGTAAAAACAAATAGGAGAAAAAAAAATCGGACTTCAATTGAAAGAAAAATTGGAAGAGTACAGGCATGCTAAAATACAAAATACCAGCACTTTCGGAAAAGATTTAACTTCTTTTGAGCACGATGAAGTTTTCAAAATACTCAGAAAGGAATAAATCTTACATCATGAGAAAAATTTTAAATTCAATTTAACCCATTTTCAGCCTGAGCTTGACAAAATTTCGAAAACCAAAAGACCTAACATTTTCTAAATCAACACAAAAAATGTCAGCAGAATATGAAAACAGTCTCTTCTAAATCAACACAAAAAATGTCAGTAAGAAAATCTCTCATTTGCAAGAAAATTGTAAGGCATCATTTTCAAACAAAATTTAACAACATCTAGCACCTGGATGAGGCTAAATTTTTAAAATGGCTGCATGCAAAAATAGTTTTCAATAATCATAGAAAATAAAAAAAAAAACAAAAAAAAAAAAAACAAATTTTGAAAATTATGATTTCATACTTCATCTTTCTGTAAAATTGGTGAGCGGTATATGTAGGTTTATGAAGACACCACATAATAATTAATTAATGCTTAATGGCATACCTAAATTCTTCCAAAGTGGTGGAATTTTGACCTATATTAGTAAATTAAAATTAAATTTTGTAAACACAAAAAATCACATGTTCGTCTACAACATGCAATAAACATGAAAATAAAATACACAATAAAGTTAGATTAATATCAGAATACCTTTGTATCTGCAGCTCTTTCAGAACCAGCGAGGTCAATCATAAACAACTTCCCAATTTTAACGTTACCACTTATATTGCGTATCCGGCTCTCCTGCTCGACAGTAACCTAAAATCAAATAAAAATACATACGCAATTCTATATAAAACTATTAAAGTATTAGATTAGTGTCATATTGAATCTATGTGCTGAGACACTTAAAAAGTAGAAACAGGAATTTAAAATTAAGTTATTATTATTTATTATTTATTGTTAATAGCCTTGAAAAAACTTTAAAATATTGTACACAAAATCATTAAATTATTCATTTAATTAAAAAAATTTTAAATATTAATTTTTAAAACCAATTGAGGAGCAAGAAAATTTTATTTAATAATCTACGGTAATCAAAACTTTTTTTTTAGCTATAATTAACCAGGTCCATTAAGACCGGTGAAAGTTTAACCAAGTGAAATACGAGATATGACTAGCCGTCTATTAGAAATATTCAAAGTGAAAATAGTCCAAATCTAAAATAGTTGGAAGAATATTTGGGTTTACTTGCAACACTGCGTGAGATCGTGACGAAGTTTTATTAACAGCAGTTGGTTCACACATTCGTTGTTGGTTTCCTTTTGAAAGCATTTCCATAACTTGAGATGTAGTAAGCGCGTCATACTCAGAAAGACCAGCCACTTGTATTCCATTATAGTTTTCACGAAGATCTAAGAAATCTGATGATGGATTTAACAGATCACGAATCATTTCATTGTAGAGCTAGAAAAAAAAAACTCATGTTTGTATAAATTTATAAAATAAATCAAGAATAATATTCTTTTATAGATAGCATTATTTCAAAAGTCCAAATCAACCAATTAATTTACCTTATTATGCTCAACTCCAAGAAAATCAAAATAGATAAAACAATGAAAATTTGCACTTGTTGGTCTAAAAATCATGATATATGTGTTACTATGAATATTAATCAATTATATTGGAAAATATCTTATAATCGTCAACAACAAACATTTTCAAAAGTTTTTCAAAGTTAAGCAGAGATCTAAACATATCGCACGTGTGTAATTACTTATTGCAGTGACTTGGTTTAGAACCATGGGAGCAGGTAGGCTCAAAAGATATCTTTCAGACTCTTATATAACTTTTAAGTAAGGTCGATATCATTAATTGACAAAAATTTTCTATATTTAAATCTTACCTCTAAATAAGACATTTTGACTTTGTATTTTTGATCTGGTGTTTTAGCTATCTGAGAGTAAAGATCATTGAGTGTAAGAACCATTATACCAGGGGCATACTCGGTCCCAAGCATGGTATATGTTTTTCCTGCACCTAAAACACACAAGAGCATTTTGCTTGATACACCAGATAAAATTTATATCTTCATAACAAATAAAATTTCAAGAAAAATTTTAAAATATATTTTTGGCTGAACAAAATTTTTCAGGTAATTCAATACTTACGCCAACCGAAGAATAATGCTTATTTTCAACCGCCTTTTCTTTTCTATCGTACTTTGTCTTTTCTATTATCTATTCCATTGTCTATTGTCTATTTTATTGTCTATTATTTTTTCTACTTTCAAAATTTTTTTCTTTTAAATCTTGTTACATAACCCATAGTTTTAAAATAAATTGAGATGTAGCAAATAGCAAACATAACAAAAAAACAATATTATAGTATAATAAATAAAAATCAAATTACCGGTGGGACCATATGCAAATATGGTAGCATTATAACCATCAAGAACTGATTCTATCAAAGGTTTTGCTGTCGCGTTATAGACTTCAACCTAAATAAAAAAAATTATAAAGCTTTTAAACCTAATGCAGAATTTCCAAATAGGACCCAAAAAGTGAAACTGAATATTGAGTATTAGAATAATCATAAAACCCTAACAAAAGAGGTTCAGAACATTTTTGAATTTAAGTATTAACTGATGAGAAGTTGTAATAAAAAGAGTTGGAGTTACAAGAGGCAATAAGGTAAATAATTTCAGGATCTAGTCAAACATAAAATTTCAGTGTTAAATATAAAAAATGTCTGTAAATTGTATTACAACAGTTTGACTTTAACAAAATACAGTAATTGACTTCTTCAAAGTGAAGATCTATTTTACCTATTCCATAAAAGATTTAAAAAAATCAAAAATACTATAAATTTTTCCAATTTTTACAGGATTAACTTTCAACTGGAGACTTTAATTCATCAATAGAATGGAAATCTGTAGAAAAAGATTTAGCAACAATAAGACAGCAAATGCAAAGAAAATTTTTAATAAACTCAGCAGATTCCAGTAATAATTACTGATAGTTTTTGTTCAAGATTCACCCTTGATGAGTTGTCTGAATTGTTAAAATTTAAATAAAGAAAATAGTGCCTTTCCTGTTAGCTAATGCACAATTCCAATTGCAATTTGGCTGCAAACTACAGAGGTATCCACAATAATATAAACAGCCAATGACCCCATATGAAGCAAGACATAAAATTGACTTCATAAATTTTGTTTAGCAGATACTGTTTATTTATTGAATGAGTGGATTAGAGCTAAGGAATCTGGATGCAGGAAATTTAAAAAATTCTACTAATCTACCGTTTACAAAAATAATTTGATTATAATTATATACAAGAACAAGGTTAGACGGTAAAACTATCCTGTGCAATTCGAAACGAATTCTGAAGTTAGTTACTAAACAGCAGAAAAATTTCTCAGATATTTAAAATCCCAAAACACATTTAGATTGGAAAATTCAGAGACACAAAGTTTTAAAACAATTGGCTCCTCATTCATGGGAATAAAAAAGGTCTGTTAAATTGCTTCAACGGCAATATGAGTCATCATAGCAAACTATTCTAATTAGCTGCATAGATTTACCTGCGTACTACTTGGTCCAAACGCATAATCAAATACATAGGACTTGCCACGAGATCGACTTCCATGTAAAAGATCATCACTGGTTGTAGGATCAGCAAGACAAACCATCTAAAAAAAAGATCATTCTATATTTATAAGACAAGTCTTATCAATTTCACTGACGTGTTACACAGCCCTTAAAATAAAATCACCTAAATATTTTATAGTTTATTGCAATATGGATTGCAAGTGGATTATGGGTAGGAAAAAAATTCTTTGTTGAAATTGGTGGAAATTAATTTATAGGGTAGTAAGGTTCTAAACAATGAGTTAAAATATTTTTTTGCCAAAGGGAAAAAAGAATTGTTAGATAAATTATATCCATTTAAAGGCGCCAAAAATGATCGCAGAAATTCTAAAAATAAAGCTAGACATTGCATTTAATAGCAAATGTAATTTCTGCAAAAAAAAAAAGAAAAAAGCTTGTTGTTTTATTCAGTTTGGTTGTATTTTTGTAAAAGCAAAAGACGCTTCATGATTACTAATTTTCACATTAACCAATCAAATCATGTGTTTAAATCTTTAACCAATCAAAATTAACAATGTCAATATTTTCCTTCCTCTCTGAAAAAATATGGGTTTTTTTCTTCCTCTCCTTTAGCGACTGACCAATCACGTTCGAGATATTTACGGAACTTAATGATAAGAGACTATTAGCAAAGAATTCCCAAACACAGCATTTAAACTGGCAGCAAAATTAAATACATAGGTTTGCAAAAAAACAAAGATTTTATTAACCCTTAAACTTTTGAAAGACCGAGAAAGTAGTGGAGAAGCAGAATAAAATTTCAAACGTAGACTCAACTTGATGAGACAGTGTTAAACTGATATGAAGATGCAATTGAAAAGTTTGACATCAAAGAAACTATTTCATACATATTTTTTACGACAAAATTATTTCCCAATAAAGTTTCTCTAAATCATGGTTTTGTGCCCAGGATATTGAAGATTGAAAATTTCAGGTCACAAAAAAAGAGAAGAAATTATTCACAGTTTGGCATGATTTGAGCCTTGTCCACTTAAAAATAATTTCACATGGCTGTTTGCTTGAATGGAAAAAAAAAGAAAAACAAATTGTTTAAAGTTTTGTTAAAAAATTTTTGTAAAAAAGTTAAGGTTGAAGTCGGAAAACTTCTGCATTGATTTTCCTTACTTCAACTTACTTGACATGTATCTTGTATTTTCCATATTCTGCAGAGCCTAAGTAAACAATAACCCACAGAACCAATATAAACTTACATTTTCCTCTAAAACAGTAGCTATTGTCTTACATCCACTTGACAATTCTTTAATATTTGGTGGACGAACACGCACCGCTACCTGCAAAGAAAAATTTTTTAATATCATGAAAATAACTGGTAATGATAGCAAATAACGTTTTAAAATATTGCATTGTTTAGGGTGTTGAGGGTGTTTAGGGTGTTAAAAAATTATACTCACAAAACAATTAACAAATATCTGAATAGTTAAAATCAGTAAGATTTCTTACCTATATTTGATACTGCTTTTATGCTGGAGAATTATTATTAAAATTATAATTTTTTTTTAAATTTTTACTTTTTTAACTGTTCTACGACTAATATACTGTAAAAAGCATTTTCGTTAATTTATCAAAAATGTTTAATAATTCTTCCTAACATAAAACGATCGAAATAATTTATCTCCAAACACCAAAGTGTTTGTTTTAAATTTCTACAAATTTCATAACCTTGGTTGAGAAATTGTGTCTATAAAAAAAAAAAAAAAAAAAAAAAAAAATACATCAAAAAAATCTTTCATTTTCATTTTCTTCCTTAAAAACAAATTAACTATTGCCTGTTTGTCTTTGTTTGTTTTAAAGTCAAAATACGCCTTTAGCAAAAAGCTAACTTGTATATATATAAAAATAAAATTGTTTCCCCTTAGTATCAGATGTTTTTTTCTCTTGTTTTTAAATGTAAACATAAAAATAAGATAAACCATTAAGTTTCCATCATTCATTCTTTTTATAAACTATTTCATGCACATTCAAGCTGCTACATATTTATTTCAAATATCATATTTATCAAGCACATTGAAAATTGACATTTTAAATATTTTTTTTTTAAACTTCCTCATATTCATATCCGTAAGAAAGGAATTGTTAATTAATATTTCATGCCCTGAAGTAAAAATCTAAATTATTGAATATTTGCTCCAGTGTTGAATATTGCTCAAGATTTTGTGTGTGACAGACGTTGTTTTGAAATTCGAAACTCAATTCAATTAGCAACTTTTCAATTACTTATTCACCTAATGGATAAAAAAAAATCAATAAAATTAATAAAAAAAAAAATTAATAAAAAAAACGACGAATGAGCATGTTTCAAGTTTGCGAAAAAGTCATCTAAATTTTGCTGCGTAGAAATATTTCACAATTATTGAACATGCCATTTTTGAGAGATATACTTGGAACCATGGTAGCAGAAAATAAAGTGAAAGTGAAAGTGAAAAAATAGAGATTACAATTATTTTGATTTTGATCTAAAATTTTAAACAATTTTAATTTGCAACTAATTTCAGTAACAGACTTCTTATTTAGTTTGATAAAAAATTTAAGATAAAAAAATAAAAATAAAAGAATTATAATTATAATTATACTAACATTCAAAACAAAAGCATAATCAATCAATCAATCAATCAATCATTTTTTTCCACTTTATTAATTATTATACAACTTATAAATCTATATAATTAAAATTTATATAATAACCTATAAAAATTATACTAGAAAAATGTGGGATAGTAGGACAAAAAATTGTTTGAAAAAATTATAAATATATAAATGTATATATATAAAAATATAAAAGAAAGTGAAATTGAAAAACAAGAACAAAAAAAAAAAAACTTGGTGGTGTCTGCTGAAGATATATTAAAAGAGGAAAAAGTAGCGGTAAAAAAAAAAAAAATATATATAACAATAACAAAAGAATTAATAACAATATTATTATTTGAAGTGATAAAAAATAGTATTGAAATCATTAAATTATAAATAAAAACAGATACATAATTATTACCTAGAATACCAAGATTAAATTCTGTCTCTTTTTGTCCTTATCATTTTGGTTCTTTTGGTTAGAAATATAAATTCTATACAAAAGCCAAAAATATTTTAGTTTTTTTTATGTTTGAATATAATATTTGTTCATTAGTAAATAACAACAATATAAATATACATAAAAACATAATCTGTAATAATAGATAACAATAACATAAATATAAAATAAAAATAATTCAAATATAAATAACATAATCTATAATGATAAATAACAATAAATTTGACCCTTTTAGCGGCCTGGACTAAAAATTTTCAGCAGGTGGCGACAAAAGTAGAAAGTTGCTCTTAAGTTTTCCATTTTACAAGAAAAAAAAAAATATTTATGAAAAGGTTGTTGTTATGTTGTTGTTGTTACATTGCTCAGTTTTCCTTAAAAAATATTCAAGCAAATTTGTCATAGATAGATAGATAGGCAGGCAGATATGAATGGTTTTCAAGGAAACTAGTGGTCCAAAAATAGAAATGCTCAGCATTTAAGAAGCTTGTCTGTGAAATTCACCATGGCAACATTAATTATTTATACTTGTATGGAATCTTTGTCAAAGAACATCAATGTACAGAAGTTTAATAATTGATGCAAAATATCCTTTGTTTTTATTTTTGTACACATGTTTCGGCTGAGAAAAAAATTATACTTTTAGCCAAAACAACACTTAACTGAATCAACAAGGTAAATAATGAGCTAGATCACTACAGATAACATAAAAAGAGTTTAGATTATTTTTTTAAATTTGACAGTGCCAACTAAGTAACAACGCAAACTATAATGAAAATTACAGTTTTATTTTATGATAGACCTCCCTTTTACTTTAATAATTTATTACCAGGATGAGAGTATGCATTATTTATTTATGTGGGTGAGCATTGAAATTTTTTGTGAGAATACTCAAATTAAAAATAAAACTTGAACAAATATAAATAATTCTTTCATTAGTTAGAATTTCAATGAAATTAGTAAAGCTTTTAATTGGATGGAATGAGTGTGGGGGGATTTCAAAACGTACAGGTTCTCAGGGTTAGCAAGAATTTGGTCCTTAACATTGCAAAAAATTGTAACGAATCAGTTAATAGAGAAAAACTCTTGTACTTAACTAAACTTTTATTCATAACATCCCACCAACATTCAAAGATACTTTTTTGTTAAAAATTCGTTTACATAAAATTTTATAAAATTTCTGCGCTTTTTTTTTTTTTTTTTTGAAGCTCATCAAATTGAAGCTCAAATTATGACTAAAGACAACAATTAAATTTTTTAAAAGTTGAGACATTGTAAGTGTGGTCTAAAAAAAGGTTAAAAAGTTTTAAATTCAAATTCATTATAAAATTACATCATTATGAATGTCTAGCTAAAACTTATCATGAGATATAAAATTAATGAATTCCTGGTGGAAATTAAATCTGAACCACAATGCAACCCTCCATAATTTGTGTGAGAACATTGTGGTAAAAGAAGTGTTAAAAGTAAAAACAAAATTTTATTTTAAATGCTCATATAAAACTATGAGCATTTGTCAAAATCTTTATAGAAAAAAATTTGAAACATAAACCTTCTAAATTTCTAATATTTAATATCAACTTAGAAATGAGATAGATATTTAGGTTATCATTTGGTGATTGTAGGTTATTTCCCCCAAATAAAATTTCATATTTTTAAACAATATATTTAAACAAGAAATGCTACTGAGGTGGCCAGTATGTTTTCTAACACATGTTCCTGTGTGGTTGCATCCACATCTATTCACACAAATAGGATTTTAACATGTGACGATGCGTACCGTTATGATATTTTTTTTCTTTCTTTCGAAGATTTCCACAATCGTTCTACATTCTGGGTGTGCGGCCTCATTTGCAGTGTAAAAAATTAATTCTGTGGTTAACCGTAGGGTGATTAAACCCCAAACCCTTCATTTCTGCGATACTATCATACTCCCTCCATAAGTCTGACATAATTGTAATACCTGTTCCTATTGATTATTTTGATAATCCGCAGTAAAGTAGTGATGCTACTATCAGGTACGGTATGCATAAAACTTTCTTGTATCCTGACACCTTCCAACAAACATCCATTTTCGTGGTAACACATGACCTTGGTAATTTTTGCGTTGTGTAAAAAGGGACTCATCCACTTCAACAGTCATACCAAATCCGCCAATTGACATTGGATTCACAAAGGTCTGCTGCACATATCTCTTGTAGATAGTTATTGTAAACTATTTTAGTGTCATTTTTGTACTGAGTTCTGCCTCTACAAAGTTTATAATTGTGTACTGATTTGACCAAAAATTACAGCATAATGTCTCTAAAAGCCAGCTTGGAGACCTGCAGCCAAGTCTCTTTTCGTAAGGCAATCTCTGTTTGACAATCAAGAGAATTTTCCTCTATCACTTTTATAACGTAGTTGGAGAGTCCTGTCATGACCGCTTAAATATATTAAACATATTCTGGGATTATGTAAAATGTCCTGAAATTGCAAAAGTTGGTTGCTTGCTTCTTTGTCATTATTAGAAAATTTCAATAAATTCATTAATAATTTCCAATTTTACTTGTTAAATATTATTTTGTATAACTTTCTTGTAAGAAGTCTTTCAAAAATGTGACTGAATAAAATAAATTGTTTTTCCTCGACATATGAAACCAAATGAGGAAAATCAGATTCATTTTAAGCTAAAATTTTTTTTAAATCTTTCTTATTCCTAATAGCTACAGTAATCAATAGGTATTCTATAAAATTAGGTTTCTTTTCGTGTGGAGATATTATATATTATTGATGAAAAATAAATTCTAACTCGCCGTTTCAAAGAATTTATCATATTTACAAAAAATTCTCAGTAAAAAGAATATCGAAAAGCATGTTTCATGTTTAATACATTTCGAATAGATTACCGTAATGTGACTTGATTTTTTTAAATAATACGTTTTGAATATTTTACCGTGACTTAATTTGTATCATTTCATTTTGAATCAAGATATAAAAACAACACTTGATATCATGAAAAAAAATATATACGAGGAGTGCTACTTCGCAAATCTTTGGCGTGCAATAAGTCACACTCCTTCTTTTGTCTAGACATGTGTGAAAGGCGTGCCTTTCATCATCAAGTTGGTTTTGATTAAGTATTCGAAAGGAAGTATTTTGTATAAAAAAATAAAATAGGAAAATTATTTGAAAACATTTTATCTGCAGAAAAAAAGCAAAGAACAAAAACGTCAGTTTTGGCTTTGAACAGTACAAACTTATCCTTATGTTTGTGCCCCAATAACTCAAGGAACATTTCATACTCTTTTTAGCCTTATTGACCTCTTTGGAAGAAGTCCATTTTTTAGCATACCGTGGTATCAACTAAACTTGTGAATCAAGCAACGCATTCTTCTTTATCACATTCAAATGATTGAGTATCATTTGCAAAGGAGATAGGCAAGAAGCACAATGAACTTGGAGCTTCTTGAAAATCACCACAAGCATTCTCATACATTCCTTTTTGAATTGAAGCTCTATTATTTTAGTAGATTCTTACTAGTTGTATGTAGACAATTAGATCGTTTGATTTCAAATTTTCCGCTTTTGATAAATCTATCTTATTTAACTTATATCTGGATGTGGCAGCATCCAAATTGCAACAATTCACAAACATCTTCATTAAAATACGGAACATACCGTCTAGAGTCTCTCCAAGAAATAGTACCATTGAGTTATCAGTTTGGAAAGAATCGAGCTTTTAAGCTGGGCTTTGAAGAACTGCATGGAGCCTTATTAGTACAAATAATATTTGCCAAGAGTTTCATACAATTTATTTTGTAGCTTTTTGCTATTACATAAAACCTCCCAATACTTTGTGACTTTAACAATTCATGGCCACACCTTCAATGCCCAAACTGCAATGCTCTCATCTTCAATCCACCGAGTAGCACAAAATATCTTGATTGTTAATGTTAGTTAGAATATTTGGATATCAAAATAAACCAATAGTAAAAAAATAAGTAAAATCTGAGGACCCAAAAACTTCAATGACTGATTTGTACGTTTTTTATAAAAGTTGGCTCTTAAAAAATTTTTAACTAACAACATACTGTATTCATCGTTGAAAATGTGCAATTATAAAAGCAGGAACCATCTACAATATGCAATCCACAAGAATTAACAATTTTTGGCTAATAATTTTTATTCTGGTGTTCATCAAGGAGACTAAAAACTTCCCAGTCCATCGATAGTTGGATTAATTGTTTAGGAATTAGTATCTGCATTGATTCAAGAAGAGTTGAGTAGATTTTTTACCTTAGGGCAGTTCAAAAACTGGGAATCGTAGTATTTCTTACCTACTTGTTGCATCTTCACATCATTCCAGTACCGCACATTCAAGTCCATATGTTCAACCTGAATTAGACCAAATTCATGCTTTCATCAAATGATAAAACTATACATGGAGATAAATTAATACACTCATGGTTTACTAAATCTGGTTTTGCTTACTTTCACTAGTTTGAGAACTTGCTTTTGGAGCAGGTTTAGGATTACCAGGTTTAGCTGTAGCATGGGAAAACAAAATACTGGATGATTTATTTGCAACAATATCTGTGTCTTTCCCACTAGCATGGCTGATTAACGCAGATACTCTCATATTGGACATTTAACCCCACATATCTATCTTATTCTAATATCATTAATTTTTAATCTATTTAAATTATTTAACGTTACTGGCCAAGCCTCACTGCCATAAAGCATAAGAAAAAATCAAATTAACAGATATGAAACAAAAAATCAAAATATTTTCATTTTTAGACCTTAACCTTAGACCTTTTTACAACTTAACTCACTTAGGAAAAATATAATATAATAGTATGGGAAAAAAAAGATTCAAAGGTTTAAAAGGCCGCAAGATTCTTACTTTGATGTAAATTATTTTGCTACAAAAAGTTTAGAGCATGATACGGCCTAACACATGAATTTTGCTAAAGGATATCTTAGGATTTATTCTTTATTATTTTTTCTTGTTTTAAATTCTAATAACTTAATAAGCACATAATAGAAACGAGTCTGTTGCAATTCATAAACCTCGTCACACAATCCTACATTTGGATAAATAAAACTGATTTAAAAAATTCACGAACGCAAGGAAAAGTAGGAGTTAAGTTCAAAAACAGCGAAAAGCAGAATAACGAAAACCCTTCAATAATTTATCCTTGATATTTCACATAAAATCCTTTTAACCCAATTCAATCCTTTTAAAATTAATTCAATCCTCACTATTTCAAATCTCTAAATTTAACACCTTGTACAAGGCAGTGGGAACATCATAAAAAGAAGAAACTAATAAAATAAATCCATACACCAGAGTTGCCATTTTTTGAAGAGTTTGCAAAATTTTAATCAAAAAGCATACATAGAAATGACAGTGCATGCCAAATAGAAAAAAATTTAATGACAGAATTGTTAAGAAGTTCTCCTCCCATGACTTAGACTGAGAGAGAGCAAGAACGTTATATTTAACGTGGGGAATCAAGAAATTGCAGAGACCATATTTCCAGAAGGATCCACATCGTGGGTCTTGGAGTACATTAGTGCCTATGAAATTAGTTCAACCAAACAACCTGACCAAATTGAGCTAGCCTTGCATTACAAATAGAATTTTTCTCAGAAACTCAGAGATAACTTGGAAAGTAAATTTTTGCTAAACTTGGGAGTCTAACTTTCATTCCTTAGTCAAACATCCTAACATTGTGCTAACTACGACTAAGACGAAACAGAATTATCTGAAAACCTCTTATTCATAGCATCCATCAATTCTCCAAAAAAAAATTTTTCGGCCAAACTTAACAAATTCAGAAAAGCACTTCAAGTTAAATATTACTTTCACAATAAAATATCAACACCCAACACCAAACACCCAACACCAAACACCCTTTTGACACAAAATCTAATTAAAACCTTAATTAAAACTTTATTAATATAAACCTTAATTAAAACCTCCCACACTAAATAGCCAAAATTTGAATTTCACATTAAATGCATTGACAAACTAAACTATAGAACTATAGAGAACAAGCATTCAACTCAAAGTATCTGGACACTGTGTAGACAAAAATATCAAGGCGCATCAACCATTTTTTACAGTCCCTTGTGTAACACATTTCAACCTATATAAAAGACACCAAACACTTTCCTGACGCAATTAGAACAGATCTACACTCGAAAACATATTTTTAGTGACAGTTAGGTTTCATCACTATACACCCACAGATTATGTATACACCCACATACTATGTATACACCCACATACTATGTAAAGAAATTTTGGCAAACTATTGCCAAGATTCTTTTAGTAAGCATCAAAAATATTAACTTATAATAACTTCTACAATAACTTCTCAAAAAAAATGTGGTCAAAGCATCTGAAAAATTGAAACAATAACATTTAAAAATGTTGAAAATACAAAGAAGTTTTCGTCAGACAAGGTGGTATAAAATTTCGAATTTTATTTGACTTAAAAATGATAGTATTATGGAATACTCACGTAACTAGTTAATTCGGTAAATCTAACTCCTCACTATGGTCCCCTGTGGGTGCATTTGCTTTACCCCTAACCTTGTGTCACCCTAAACTCACCAATGCGTAATATTTCAAAGGAACTACCCACTACAATGAACTCCTCCATACATTCTCGGACATAAAGGTGATTCAACACTATTCTATTTCATTTTAGACATCTGCTGTTTACTGCTGGTTGTCTTAGCATTTGATTAGGTTTTCTAATGATCACTCAAGTCAACCCTCTGGTCGTCATGAAGACAAAAAAAATAATACATACAAAAAATCTGGAAAAAATTACAGTAAGTACCACATCAAAAAATTATTTTATGATTTTTCAACTATTTGAAGACTGCTACAGTTGTTGCTTGTTGTGTATATCTTATTATTACGGCTGATTAAATTGTTCAAACAAAGTGAGACTACTTCTTAACCCCGCCTCCTCCTATCACTCCTTTAACATATTGACATGATTAAACAACTATGACAGTTCTAAAGTTCTTCTTTCAATGTCAGCCATGGAAAGTGTAGCGTTACAGGGCGTCTCAGCGTCATAGCGTCTCTCAGTTTCTAGACTAATTTTGATGTTGGCTACTGACTTTAGGTATCCAAACTAATAGCGCTTTATTTCAAAATTTAATTTATATTTTTTTTAAAAGAAAATCAAAAATAAGAAAAATTTCTTTTCAATTTTTATTTTTACTCTACTTACACCAGAAACCATTTTAAATTTTCTAGAAATTACTGATACTGGAGAAGATGTAATAAAATAGCAAATATTAGTATATTTATATTTTCTATTCGGATTTTAATTTTATGCGTAAGAAAAACTCCAAATAACTTTTGCTGAATAATATCAACAACTCATGTCATCAACAACTCATACAGACATAAATATGTACTTTGCGATGGTGATTTGTGATAATTATGAATGATAATCATGCATGATAACTATGTAATTAAGCATGAAGATTACGTAAATATGCATGATAATTATGTAATTATTCTAATTTATTTATATAATACTAATTCATTAAAATAAAATTCCTTGCAGAAAACATCACAGATAGAAAACAACAAAACAACACAGATAGTTAGAATTAATTACAAATCCATTTCATTTTCAGCAAATTATTTTTAAATACAAAGCATGTTGGCAATGTAGTATTTAAAAGTTAAAAAAGGTTATTTTCACAAACGTTGAGGAGCAGCAATAGAAAACATTCATGTTTTCCTGTGTTTATATCTCTGAAAATAAATTGAGTCATTATTGAAATCTTAAAATACCATGTAAGCCAGGAATAAATATTAAAAATAATATATATAATCGAAAAAATAGAATAGGATAACTAGTTATTTAGTTATTCTATTATTGTTTTTTAAAACAAAAACTTCATAAATTTGTGCTTATAAATAAATTAAGTTTAAATTCATAAATTAGAATCTCCAATTAATTTCAAATATTTTAAAATAAAATATTAATAACTAAATAATAATAATAAATAATTAATAATAAATAATTAATAATAAGTAATAATAATTAATAAACATTATAAAAAAACTCTTCAACATAAATGACTAACAATATACTATTGCTGACACTTCGCCTCACTTTTGCCCCTTTTTGAGGCTTTTCTTGATTTTTTCAGAAATCCAAGGGGAGAATGTAAATCCTACATAATAAATCATATAGTAAAGTAATATAAAAATTAGGTGCCAAAAATTGTGCCAAGAAATTTAATTCTCGGATTAAATTATATCCAGAAGAGGCAGCTGCCTGGCTACCTCATCACATTAACCCTTGAAAATTTCGCTTGAATAAATACTATTATTTCTAACGTAAGAAAAAAAATTTTTTTTTCCATAATTTATGATGTAATCTTAATATTTCTCCAGAAAAAAAAAAAACAAATAAATTACCCGGTTCGAAACTTAATGTTCTTCCAGTAAAAAGAACATTGAATCCACCCTTAAAAGATAAGGATGAGCTATATGATCTTATTTCTAAAGTTTTAGTCAGATTACAAAAACAAAAAAAAATTTTGTTATTCAGATCTCAACAGCATGTTTTTTTCAACGATCAGAAGGTTTTTACCTTTTCCTTCATCGGCACATATCCCTAAGTTTATTCCCGTGTACTGCTCACTTGAAGAACTCTCTGATTCCTGATTGTTTTTCTTTCGGATTATGATCTCTAATCCTTTAAATCTTCAACTTCAACCAATGTCTTTCTCAGTCTGTGTAAGATCTACTTTATTCTTTTCATTTGGCTTTCTGTCTATTTGTGGCTCTCAGCCTTGCAGAAAGCTACTTAAAAAAAAGCTTAAAAACTCCTGATATAAATAATCTATGTAAACAATAAATGAATTCGTTTAAAACTCACTTCAAGATTATTATCATTATAAAAAATGTATGCAAAGAAAATTTCATAAATACCTATAATTCATAGCGATATTTATTGTTATATATTTATTATAATAACAATCTTTATGGTTATATATTTATTTTAAGTTAATCACTTTTTTTAGCCTTCAAACGAGCTTCCAAGAATTCTGCCAGTAAACGCACCAGAATTAGGACAACCCAAGCATTAGAAAAAAAAAAAAAAAAAATACCTAAATCAGTTTCAGTTTCAGCAGAATAATAGGTAAACTCACAAGAAAAATAAAACTATTTTTCAAAATAAAAATTTTTTTTTTTTTTTTATTATATACATATCAAACAGCATCTTATCTTGAATTAACATAGCAATTTATATATCAACAATGCTGACAAGATATTTCAGAACATAGGAAAATAAATAAGAAAAAAATTTAATGGAGATCTAACAGTTATGCCTAAGTAATAACTTCATGCCTAATTTTAGGGGAAAAAAATAAATAACTTTCAAAAAAATTCAATGTGTAATTTTTGGTCAGGAAATGACCATATTTGGACCTAGTACTGCAAAAGCTATTTGATAGGTGAAAGGTCAAAATATTTTATTGTCTTTCACCTTCATGCTAAAAAAAAGCAATGAGAAGATCTGGAGAAAAATTCCAAAAAATTGTTTTTAAATGAAAATTCAAGCACCTAACAAATTGATTTTTTTTTTTCAAAAATCTTTAATATGTACTCTAATACGCTGATGGCTAAATTTTATGGACAAACTTTTATATCTAACAGTCGATGGAAATGGGTAATTCATAGGAATGTTGGCTTTGCTGGAAGTCCAAAAGTATTGACATAGGTAGTGAATTCTTAAAATATAATTCCAGCATATCCAATTAACATACACAAGGTGTGTTTACTATTTTAAAAACCATCAAATAAGACTTTGCTTCATTGAACAGAATAAAACATCCATCATTAGTTCCACTCCACTTGTTTATTCACTGTTTCAAAAATTTAATTATATCTTTGATGGTTTGATCATTAAAGCTTTTTATTGTGATAGGAGTAGCGTAGAAAAGGACGATCAAATCCATCATATCTTTGCTTGTAGAAACAGGCCTAAAAATAATAAATAAAGCACTGAATTTGTTAACGGCTTAAATCATAACATTGCATTGCAAAATTTAAAAAAAATAATGACAAGATTTTACTAAAATTTCAATAATATTCATAAATAATAAAATAATAAATAATAAAATAATAAATAATAAACAGATTATTAAGAAAAATTGAATATTTTGAAGAATGTAATTTTTTTAACAAGTTTGAAAAATTTCGGGGCCCGGATAGAGAACTTAAGCAGGTGACCATATGGGTTAAAAGATGTACTATATGGTTTCTTATTCTTAAACTTTACGCAAAATTTAAAAAATATCAGACTTTAATAAAATTTCAAAAATGAGAAAAATCAAAAAATACTGATTTTTGCTTCTCTCAGGTCATAACTTGGGAACAATACCCAATCAGAAATTTTAGATCTAAACAAATATTGTGGCCAGGATACTAAGAAAATGTTTGGTACGTCAGCTAGCATGGCTTATTGTTCTACAATTATCACTTCTTTAATCTGATGGTGCTTAAACTTCATAAAAATTTTAATGAACAGTTTCTAGTGATACTGATAGATTGGATGAACAAACAGTATAACCTTTTAAATTTTAATGATAGATTGGATGAATGAACAATAAAATTTTCTGAGTGTTAACGATAGACTGGATGAACGAACAGTATAATCTACAACAAACAGTATAATCTTCTAAGTGTTACTGATAGATGGATCAACCCAGTATAATCAGTAAACAGTATAATCTTCTAAGTGTCAATGATAGATGAATCAATGAACATTGTAATCTTCTAAGTGTTACTGATAGATGAATCAACGAACAATGTAGTCTTTTAAGTGTTACTGATAGATGATTCAACGAACAGTATAATCTCCAAAATGCCACTGATAGATGGATCAACGAACAGTATAATCTTCTAAGTGTCAATAATAGACTTATGAAAGAACAGAATAATCTTCTAAGTGTTAATGACAGATGGATGAAAGAACAGTATAATCTTCTAAGTGTTATGATAATTGGATAAACAAACAGTATAATCTTCAAAGTGTTAATGACAGATGGATGAAAGAACAGTATAATCTTTTATAGTTTTAATGATAGATTGGATGAACAGTATAATCTTCTAAATCAGTGCAAAATTAAAAACTGTAATGAGCAGTCTTTTAAAACATAATTTTCATGTTTGTTTTAGGCTTAGAATAGTTATATTTGCACTAATTCGAGAATAAAAAAACAAGAATAATTCTTATAAATAGAAAGCCAAAGTGTAGAATTTCAGAAAATTCTAGTAAAAGGTTTTAGAGAAAAAGACATGCATGAGTTAAAAGGATTGTTTTGGGATGTAAATAAAATATGGGCTTAGGAGATTACTTACATGGCTTGGAACCACAGTTGGGTAACCACCATAGCGTGTACCAACTCCATTAATATCATCAATCTATTAACAAATGTAAAGTACCTATAACAAGTTAAACATGGTTTCGCTAAACACATTTGTTTTACCAAGTTTTAGTAAGCTGTGACCTCTTACAATATATCATTTCAAAACTTCCAATCAAATATTTAAAATAAAACCTTCCAGCAATTCAGTAAAGATACACAGGTGTCTAATTGAATTTTGCTTCACTACTGTAGGTCTTATAACTGCAAGGTGAATCTTCGATCAACAAAATGGATTATGTCATTGGGAATTTGACTTGATGAACAAGATTGCATCAATTTGATTTTTTGCACCTTTTGATCAGAAATCAATAATTATAACATTTCAAAAAATGCATTTAATAAATGATAGGTGTTTATAACATAAAAAAACAAGCAATTTGACGCTAGAGAAATTAGTTTTCACCTGTATTCTTGCACTTCTTTCTCTAGCTAATTGATGCGCACTTGCTTCTACCTGTTAGTATAAAATGAATCATTAGCAATTTCATCATTTTTTCTTTTAACTCAAGAACTTTTAGATAGGAACTGTCTCTAATTACATTTATCTACTGGTTTCAAACATCAAATATATCATAGGAAATGGTATGCTGAGATATAATCAGAACATTTTCAGAAACAACGATAGCAAAGACTGTTTATTGGGAATGTGTTTACGAATTATTTTTATTTTTAATTATGCTATGTTAATGAAACAGCAAAAAGCTATTAAGTTGGAACCAAACACGGAAAAACAAACACAGTGCAGGAGCATCATTTTAATATGAGATATGGACCGAGAAACAAGTTTTTTTTTCAGGCTACTAAGTTTATATGAAACTGTTAGAATAAAATGAAAACAAAAACAAAACAGAAACAAAAAATAAAAATAATAATAATAACTAAATGTTTCATGGACATGCAATATTATATATATATATATGGATGAATATATTTATATGT